>QOCX01000825.1:20791-74208 GCA_005959815.1 Sarcophaga bullata
GCTAAAATAATTAATTGTTATAAATTTCAAATGATGACAGGTAATGGTAAACAGTTAGAATTTGAAACACTGTCAACACGATCATTCTATGGAATTGATGACGTATTGAGACGTACATTCGTACATTAGGAACTTTAAGGTTATTGTTCTTTACTCATGACAAAAGGTACTAAAGTACTCAATCTAAATAGAAATTCCCCTACAATATTATCATTTATAGCCTTGACGAATATTAGAATGCAATTCAGTGCTCATAAAGCTTCATTTGTAAACTTCTGAGATTTAGTCGCCGTAGTTTAGTAGGTACTACTACTACTACTACTGATACTAGAAAATCATGCAACAGTAATGTCTCCTACACTCGATACAAGGCAGTTACTGGTCTCATTTCGTTCTAAAACTGTTCCACTTAAGAGATAAAAGCCTAGAAGATTTAAAATCTCCTATGTTCTGCACGAAGAAGTAGCCCCAGGTGGAACCTTGTTGATCACAAACACTATATCGCCTAGAATACACCGCATTCATCCGGAAGTATGTAGCACAGCTTAGGTGTCAACCGCAAAATAAACATGCAACAGTGCTAGTCTCCATTACTGAGCGATACCTATATTGAAATCGCCGTAGTCTAGCAGGTAGTGTGTTGGCTTATTAGACGTCAGACCACGGTTCAAACCTTAGGTCAAGACATTTCCAATTAAACAAAAAGTTTTTAGTGACTGCCTCTCAGCAGATTTCTGGCAAAAACTTTGGGAGCAAATAAAATTGCCTTGAAAAAGTTTCTCAAAAGTCTGTCCGTCGGAGTCGGCTTTACATTTTTGGTTCCGCCTCGCATGTATAAAAATCAACACACTCAACATCAGTGGTGTGCGAAGTAAGGTTTTAATCCCGACTGAAGAGTTGTAATAACCAATTACGTATGTATGTATGTAGATGATACACGTACGGTACAGTACAGTATGATGTCTATTCTTGGATGGCAGTACTTGTCAGGATTTTCGCCTATACTGGTGATGCTTGCAGTGGAAATGAGTTCGTTATTTTTGACAGCAAAAATTTTTTTTTACTTTGTATTAATTCCGCTTTGTTTATCATCGTTCAATGCCAAATGTCCGACCCTTATGTGATCTACGAAGAATCCAATTCCTGTACATCTCTCAATTCTCTTATCGGCTTAAATGGACGGCATCTAATTTCGATTTCTCTCAACTTTTGACTGCTTCTCACCAATTTTTTTTCTCTTGTCGTGTTTGCTTATAGTTTTATCAATAGCCTCACGTGCAAAACTATCTCGATGTTGTCTTCTTCTTCATATCAAATACATCATCATGCAGAAAAAAAGCGCTGGGAAACCCCTGTTATGACGTAGTATGTCACATTACCATTACCGTAATCGTAACACTGTTACACCCTAATTCATATTTGCTTCTGGACGATTCGTATCAACTACTCAAGTATATGCAGCCTTCCTAAGTGTCATATCTTTCCTTTGCCCACGATTAACTTTCAGGCTTTTCTTGGCATTACATTCGATAGGCTTACTGGTAGCATGAAATTCCCCCAAACCTCTTAGAAGGCGGTGACGTGGTTCATTAGTAGCCAGGAGGTAAATAAGTGAATACGAATGTGTTTCTTCTAAGGCTTAGCTCGATTTTTGGGATCAGTAGAGTTCCTGGTTCTTGCCTTCCTTAAAAAAAGTACACTCAATAGGTGAATATGTTCGGTATTGTTTAGAGCTTTTGGGGAATACAATTCAGTAGCAATGTCCAGCAGAAAATTGTGTTCTCTTCTTCAGTTTTGCACGACCTACAATCTCTCTCCATATGAAGGCAATAATAGATTAAATAAAAAGAGTTTCCATTCCCCTGAAGCACGACTTTAACACATTGTATCCACCTCCCCTTAAATTCTTTTTAACCTCATTGTTCAGTCTAAGGTCTTACGTTTTGAAATGTTTGATGGCTTTTGCAAATCTCTCTCTTCTCATCACTTGGCATGCTAATTATAAGGTGCTTAATATTCATCACACATACTCTTACAATCGCGTAGATTTTCTTTTTTTCGTTGATTTTTCATCTTGATTTTTATATTTATTGCATATTTTTAGGTGTGGAAATGTCATTTTATAGTGCAGTTAAAAATTTAATGACCACCATATTGTCTCAGAAATAAACGTTTTTGTTTGTACATGTTTGAGAAAGTTTGTACGTGTTTGGGCATTTAAATTTCAATTGATTATGAGGTTTATTGAACCTTTTTTTTTTGAAGAGTTGTTCATAAGAATTTAATGATTTTTAAGTAACTTTATTTTTTTGTCCAGTAGAATATACAGCTACTATGATATCTGATTGTGAACATAATAAAGGTTTGTGTATATAAAGATGGGTTGAAAAAATCCGATATTGATGGGCTGAAAATAAATCTCGTACAGTGTATATACGTCACCCCTTTTACTACAACTGACTGCCAATGTTTCCTTTCTCTATTTATTCTTAATTCATTTTCGGTTTGCAACTTCTAGAACATTACTGTTGGTTTGTAATTGTAATTTGATGTCTGCTTAACACTATTCTCGTACAATATTCGATAATGGGAAATGTCACTGTATGAAGATGTATTTGGTCTGAATATAGCGGATGAGAACACCATCGAGATAGTTTTGCAATCTGGATAATTTGGTAAAACTGTGGGCATATAAGATTATTAAAAGAATAAACCTTTCATAAGTCGCAGTCAAAAGTTGGGAGAAATTGAAAACAGAATCAGCCCTTATAAGGCAATGTAATGCATTGGCAATGTTGACATTTAATCTGGGAAGGCTGTCTTGGCTATTGTTTTATATGACTAGTCTGTCGTATGCTTCTGAATTGATAGTAAGTCGTCCCAATACTTGGTTCCTATCGCGAATTGCCTTGACATCGATGGATGATAGCCTTGTTAAGCTGACAAGGATGGGCATAGACATAGAACTTGAATAACAGTAACCTCTTCTTCAGCAAATCTACACATACGGCAGAAGTCGTTAGATGGGAGCTGCAGTCTTACCGCATGTCTTCCCATTACGCAATGTCCTATAATCATGGCCACTGTGATCGAGATGATCCGAGTAGCTGGTTGGTGCACCTTCTATTTATCAAGGGCCAAATGTACGCTTAAGTTTGAATACTTTATGTTGCCTTTGAATGAAGCTCCTTTTATTTGTCGCTACATTGTGGATATTTTCTGTATCATCCATCCAGTGCTGAACCAAACGGTTTCTTGCTCGCCTTACATACAATACCTAGGTGCTTGTCAAGTACTGCGTAAGGAATTACTTACACTCTGAACAGAATTGAACTATTGAACGAGACATTATTGGATATCCGCAAATACTTTGTTAAGGACAGTTCAACATTTCATTCCTTAGAAGTATTTTAGTACCTCGACACAACAGTAGAACAAAAAAGTGTCTTTATTAACAAGAAATTCCTTTTTGATTTTGGAATGGAAAATAGAACTAACAGAGCAAAGAGAAGATAAAGGAAAGGAGTACAATTCCGGCAACACTATAATTGAAAAGGACATTTTGTTTAATTGCTTAAAGATATTAATGATTGCACATGAAATTTGTTTTTAAAAAACAATCCCGGAAACTCTTCTAAGACCTTGAGAAGAGTTGTTGCCACTGTACATGGCATGTGATGTATGCTTGTTTCAGATGGACATGAGCAGATTAATGAAAATTCCCAAACGTTTTTTGTGGGAAATAATGTAAATAAAGAATCTTTTAACGTTTATCTCTGTCCATCTGTCTGCATAATTTGGGATGTGTTTAAGGTAATCATGTTACAAGAATCTTCCTTACCTTGACAAGATGCATTTCAAACATTTTCGAAAGTTCCTTTCACTCGCCCATTAAATGCTGCTCAAACCACAACATTAATGCCTTCCACATAGTTTAGTTCCGCATCAATTCTTTAGCATGCCGTGTAATTATGGTAAATTACGCATGATGGTGTGGGGATCATTGACTCATTTCAATAAAATCAAGTTGAATTTTTTTGGTTTCCTTTTTTTATGCTGAGACAATGACAATGAAATCGAAAGTCATACAACATTGTAGGAAAACAGGTCCATGTTTACAGCATCAACGAAGTTCAATCACAAGCTGACTGACTGGTTGGCAAGTTTGCTAGCTGTCTTATTAGCGTCTAGAATAAAACAACAACAAAAAAAAAACAAAAATTTAATTGGTTTTAATAAGAAAAAAACTCTTTAAAAGTTGTTATTGTTGTTGTTGCAACAGCATAAAATGTTTCCACTGAAAAAATTTTCCATAAAAAAAAAAGCAAAACGACTGTCTGACTGGATTCTAAAGTGCATTTACTGACGTAAATGCCAGTGTTTGTACTTTCTAGTCGGGTTCATTTGGCTTGGGATTATTTTTAATGTTCAACAAATTGTTTGTTTGTTTGTTTGTTTTTTTTTTTTTATATAAATAATGCATTAAGAATATAACCACAATAACAACAACAATATGGTCAGTTAAAATATTAACAATAACAAGTGTTTCAACCATAATTGTTGTTACATTCGTCAGAAATCACCATCATCATCATCTTGTTTGTTGTAGTAGAAAATGACCGGACGGCAAAGGTTAATTCAATACAGCGCATGGTTGCCAATTTTATTTTATTAAAAAGTAAGAAATGAAAACAAATACGTTTCCCTGGTAAACTGAAATAGAGTTCATTAACTCAAATGCCCTAGATGCCTAAAGTGGGCTCTTCAATAATTTGGCTTCTTTTTGAAGACTGAAGACCCAAAATTTTGGTTATTAACGGTGGAATGCAATTGAAAATTAGAAGACCACGTCTGTTTCAACCTAGCTACAGCGACGTATGTAGGCAATGTGAAGTGCAGGAGATAAAACAAGGTCAAGAATTAAATCTGCAAATATTACATTCACCTCAAATGAAAAAGCCTTGCTTACTCAGCGTATATCCAAGGAGTGTAGTCTGTAGTTTATACGCAGCTATCAACTTTTCTTCTTCACAGTAGGAATTGCAAGTGCTGGTAAGGAGTCTTCAAGCGCTTCCGAAATTGCCCTGAAGTCTTGTTTGTTCAGTTTCAGAAAAATGTATGCAACGTTTAGGAGCCTCTTGGGGAATGGTAGAGGCCATAGGGATATTTCATCCCTATTTACAGAAGATTTCTGCGGTAGCGATCATCATTAAATAGCCTACTTGCATAGTATATTTAAGCAAATGTTTAGCTGTTAAGAGCGTGTTTTATACTTGCTTCTAGTTTCCTTTGATTAGAGCCTTACTGAAGCTGACATTCACACAGAGAGTACCATACTGTTTATTCTTATTCCTATACTTCCACCATCATAGCTCTAAGAGTAGTTGTTGAAAAAATGTAGGCTATATGGTTAGGTGTCCGTAGATACCGCCTCTCATGAATAAAATTAAGACACACAACATGGGTGGTGTGAAAAACTAGGACATAATTAATAACGCCGCCATTAATTAATTCTTTCGAAGACATTCTCGATACACTTGATTTTTAATTCAGCTTATAACAGGCACACTGCAACAGAATCCGGTTGTATGGTATTATAACCTCAATTTTATTCTGCATAAAAAATTTAAAAATAACCTTACCACGGGTAAAGATTCAGAAATAAAGTTTAAAATTTAAATTTTTAAATTTTTCACATACCTTTTCAGTTCTGACATCATTTCCCCATTACTTTTTAATTATTGTAAACATTGGCAACTCTAAATGCATTACAATTAATAAACATATCCTCTTACGTTAATTAAAAAGTAAACACAATCAAAAAGGAAAAACAATCACAAAAACAAAAAACACGGTTTAATCATTATTGCTCAGCTCAATTATTTTCGATTTTTTGTTGTTGTTGTTGTTGTAGTTGTTTCGTTGCTCAAGATCAATAGGGTAAAAGAGGCGGTTTTACAGACGTAATGACGCGCATAATAACTAAACAAATTCGATTTGTGTGTTCTTGCTGCTGCTGCTGCTTTTTTTGTCATCAATTGCATGATTTTTGAACGTCTCGAATAGTTGTTCGTATGTTTGGTTTGTCATTTTGTCGTTTTTTTTCTGTTTCTTTTCTTTTTTGCAAAATACTAGACAACAAAAGTCGAAAGTAACGACGTTAATAATGATAATGAACGTACCAAATAGAATACAAAAAAAAAGAGGAATAAAACAACAACAAAAGAAACAATAACAATATGAGTGCAAAAACAAACACCCAAAACTTGTTCTCGCCAATTGTTGTTAATTTGTTTGTGTGTTGCTCATTATGTTATTGTCATTATGGCTGTCGTTGCTGCTATCGTTACTGTGTGTATTTCGCTGTTCATTTCATTCTATGTGTTTGCAACGGTGTCGATAATGCTGCTCTGCTCTGCTTTGCTCTGTTCTGCTCTTCTCACATAAAGATCGAAGATTTTTTAGTAAAAACAACTAAGGTTTACAATTTAGTTGTTGTTTGAATGTTAAACGTTTCCGTTGTTTTCTAAAGTCTGTAATGCGTGTGTTGCTCTTTTGAGATTTTGTTTTTTTCTCTTTGCAAAAGAATTTCAGTTAAACTGTTTTATTTAATTAATTTAAATTCTATTAAACAACAATTAAATATTGAAAAATAAATAATTCCGTGTTGTATTTTTTTGTTTTTTAATTAAAAAATCTTCCATTATTGCATAGAATTTGTGTGGAAATAAACAGTGTAACCAATACAGTACAACAGCACAGCAGTCTTGTCTTAAACAATCTAACAGCATCAACAACAATTGTTCGTGTGAGTTTCTATTGAATTTTGCAAGTGGTAAGTCAAAGTTTCTATTTAATTTTGTTAATAAATTATTGCGTGTGATTTTCTCCACCTTAACGTTTACCGTTTATAAATAAATTATTAAATTTATCAAATTAGTGGGGTTATGTTGAATGGGCCCGCTCTTTTACGAAAAAAAATTTTGTTTACATTTCTAATAATTTGCATGACGACTTTTGTCTCTCTCTCTCTCTTTCTGTCTCTGTCACTCTCTTCAAGTTTGAATTCTCTTAAAAAATAAACGTTATGTTTGTTTTGTTGGTTTTGATTTCTTTGTTTACATTTTACTTGTGGGACTATTTACAGTGTTGTTAATATGGCGATTTTTTCTTAATAAAGTTTCTATTAGATTTTTACTTCGATGAGAATAGAAGATGGAGTGGTAGATAATACATTTAAAGGATTTAATGGATATATGGATATATTTGAATGGGTGTTGAAGCCGCTTAATTTTTCAAATTCGAAAATCATTGTGAACTTCTTTTCCATTCGAAGATTGCTCAGGCTTACGGCCCAGTACATGTTTTATTCACTTGTCATTGCCGTAGTTTACTGAGTAGTGCGTTTGCTAACTAGATGGAGCCTCGAAAGTTTTAAGTTTAGCTTTGCCATTCCGAATAAAAAAGGAAATTTAAAGAAACCTACATATTTCCACCCCTTCCATGAGGTCTTATAACAAAACCTCTGCATGTAATTTGATGGTAAACTGTAGGTCCCGCATTTATGGATAATGTTAATGCATACAATATGGGTAATGCTATAAGCCAGGCTTTTGAAAGAAGACATCTATATCGGCCAATTCGCTAAAAATAGGCGCAATAAAATCATCCAGAAGTGCTGTGTTTCAGTTTCATCTGGGATATTGTTATGTAATTCTTAGATTGTGTAATTTGATAGAATTGATATAGAATGTATGAAAGGCAGATAATTTGCCAAAATAAAATGCTTATCGTGCGACTTACAAGATGTAGGAATCGTAGACTGATATAACTGTGAAGTTTTCATATACATTGGTGTTATTCTTGACAAATTATTCTCTTTGCATAGTTGTATTTAATATAAAGAGTCCCTCTAGTTCAAGTTTCTTTTTCTATTTTAACAAATACAAATATTTTGAATGAAAAGTTAAAAGTAGACTCTTAACCACTTTGAAACGGGTACAGTGTATACATATGTGGGAATCATTTTGTGTGTATACGGTAGTAACTTATTTATTCATGCGAACTATGGCGCACTATGATTAGTAGCTACATTGTGGAAAGTTGTAAAATGTAGCACATATGCGCTGTCGCGAAAGATTCAATGTTTACAGGGACCATTTGGCGTAGGAATTCGTATCAAATGAATTTGGACAACTCAATGTGATTAACGGAGATTAATCCGTCATCAACGTCAATAAATTAAAAAAGCTTTATATTCCTTTCCTTTTACTGCTAGAGGCGTAGTTTGGTCTGTTAGTAACTTCAGACCATTGCTCTTTGAGATGACAATTCCACGAAATTCTGAAATAATTATTCAATAATTCCAAAGTATTTAAATATTGAACTGTTTTCTGTTGGCACATTTCAAAGGTAGAATTTATTAACACACATCAAAAACATTTAAACAATAATTTATTTTTGTTTAATTTATTTGTTTAATAATGACAAATTGTTTGAAACAGATAAAAACGTTCCTCTTTTCAAACGTTTTGTTTCCAAAATCCAAAATGAATTAAAAATGAAAGCGTTTGATGCATGTTGATACATACGTGTAGTAATTTGTAACTCTTTGTTTTTTGTATTGTTGTCATAAACATTTATTTGATGTGAATTTTATTATTGAAATACAACATTTTTTGTCAGTTTTTTTTTGCTTTTGTACGGTAGTAAAGTACTTCCAATGTCAAGTTGAAATTAAACTTTTAACGAGAAATAAATCACAAGAGTTGGCTGCATTGTTTTCAATTGTTTTTGTTTTTGCCGAAATTTTGTTTTTTGTTTTCCTTTTCAATTCCTATTTTTGTTGCAGCAGCAGCGAATTTTTTTTTGTTTATATTTTCATTTAATTTGTTGTTATACTTGTCATTTCGATTTTAATTTGACAACCTGAGTAAATAATTAGAAAAAAAAGCACAATAACAATAATAATGCTAGTAATAAGTCGAATAATTTTATACCCTACTACCTTGCATATGTATGTATAAATGCATGAATAGTCGTTAAGTGGATTGCTTGGACATCTGCCCTTCTTCTTCGAGTATTCCATCAACACTGAGGCAATATCCATCATCCATCTGTCATTCCATTCATGACAAGGTCATGGTTTAGAGTGTAGTAGTAATTTTGCCTATTGGATTGTTGTTCCCTAGTGTTCTATGCTATATGTTAGCATCTTTTTGTAACTCAGCTTTCATTACAATTTCCAAGTTTCTAACATGTGGCTGTTAACTTTTGCCTATTCATTTTTGATGGCCAAATAATTTCTATCATGTCTGCAGAAGTGGTTAATCTATTACTACAGTTTATATACTTCCTGGTTAGGTTAAAGTTTCGTTTTTGGTCTTATTAAATATATCCTATCCCTATCCAAACCTAATCTATCTCTGTATCAAGTTATTTTCCAGGCTTTCGGTTGACCAGGATTGTCGGTACAGTATCTGAATGGATGCATTTCTTCGCAATAGCTATGTTTGATGGACCGTATGATATTTTAAGTACATATTTTTAGATGCTACATCATATATTTTATGGCTTCGGTTAATCTATTCGCTTGTATCTGTTGCTGACAGACCATGGGAGCCATCTCACAATTCACACGTATTGAAATTGACTGCACTGATAATAGCGTTTCCTATACTGTGGTTGATGTTGTCCTAATTTTCCTTGAATCTTTAGAAGATAGAAAGTTTACCTCTTACTTCTTTGCAGTGCCTATAGTCCATTTAGGTATCATTAAGTGAGGCTTACGACTGTTGCATTTTGACGTTTTTTTATTTTTTTTTATTTAAATGACCCTGATCTCTAAAAACATAAGTTGTAAAATAATTTTTTATTTATTTGAATGTGTGATAAAATGTGTTGGAAAAACATTGAAAGCATTTCCCCATTTTCACACCTAATATTTAAAACGTGAGATACGAAAAAAAAATTTATTGTTTACAAAGCTGTAAAAATTAAGTGATCATTTCATTAATTAAAATAGTTTTCATTTTTACTATTTTACTAGGTGTTTCATTGAAATGTTTTAATTAACACCAGAATAACAGTAAAAATATAAATTGAAATAAATTCGGATCTGGATTTGATTGGAATTTTATTGGCTTATTAAAGTAAATCAGGCACCTTTGGAAATACTCACTAATTTTGTAATCAGAGTTTTTTATTTATATGAACTATCCTTACTGTTCTCGAACTTAGCTTTTTTTTGTTTAAGTGGTTGAACTCCAATCTTTTTGAAATATTTTCTTCGATTTCGATGACTTTAAGTTCTTAAAAACAAGACCATAAGTCAACTATTCCATACTAATGCTGTAGTAGAACAGGAATTCTCTCAATACCCTTTATAATTTCAGAAATCTCTGTGTGTGTACGTGAAGTCTTACTTCCTTATTGCTCATTACAATAATTTTAGTCAAGATTACAACCTAGCTCCTTACAACACCCAAATTGTGTGTGTTTATTTTGTACAGTTTAAAGTCGACTTTAAACGCTAGATTTTTAAGAATCTTCTCCTGATAATTTTATTTATTCCCAGAATTTTTGTCAGAGAGGATGTCGCCGAAGATATTTAGTTTTGTTTTGAAATATCTAAAATGAGGTTTGAAACTCCGCTTTGCATCTAATAAGCCAACAAACTATCTACTAGATTACATTGCCAACTCGAAGATTTGGATTAAGCTTGGAACAGCGTTTAATGTTGTAATCAAGAAAAACATCATGATAACAAAACACATGACAGAATCAATGCTTTAAATCAAGCGCAAATACTCAGGACCAGATATGTAAATCATGATCGTTATATTGTTTGTTTCTCTATAGAAAGGGTACGCGTGTTTTCCTCTTTTCTTAAGCATTTCATTGTATTCAGTGTTTGTGAATATGTTTCAATCCTTTTTTAATGTTCTAAGTTTCGCATTTTCAAAGAGTATTGCAAATATCTCTCCAGACAACATCACAACAAGCTAAAACTCTACTTGAAATGAAGGAGTGACCGAAACAAATGCTGGGACTTAGTCTTATTAAGGCAGTCATATCGTCCCATACGTCTAACTGTAAGACTCTACTTGAAATGAAGAAGTGACCGAAACAAATGCTGGGACTTAATCTTATTAAGACAGTCATATTGTCCCATACGTCTAACTGTAAGACTCTACTTGAAATGAAGAAGTGACTGAAACAAATGCTGGGACTTAGTCTTATTAAGGCAGTCATATCGTCCCATAGGTCTAACTGACTAAAGGTACTAAGTGTAATATACCCTTCAAATCGTTAAACTTTGTACATTATATTTTCGAATTCGAAATTCACGTAGGTAAGCGTTTAAATTTTATTAACCCATGAATACTTCACAATTTAATTACGGAAAGTATGTAAAATATGTTAAAGGTTACAGAGTTCTAGTGTAGTAATGTAGAGTTCATAGGTTCATTTCCTACTTATAGTAGCAATTGATTTCTGTTTGTTTTACAAACGATTTTAATTATTCATTGGATTTCATTTAATTTCATTTCATTTTACATTTTTATTGTCTCCTTAAGAACTTAAACATTAACTTGAAAGTGTTTGAAAAGCCTTGAGAATAGAAAGAACTTCTTAGAATTAAATTGTAAATTAATTTCGTTTTATTATTTTGAATTTCAAAAGAAAATTATTTGCTCCGCCTTAGACAAAAATTTTAATCAATTTTAATTATTCCAGTCTTCAAATCTTTGCAATAAAATTTTTCCATTCTTAAAGCTATTTTTTAAGGGGGAATATTTTTGAATTTTAAAATAATTTTATGCTACTGCTTTGTTGTTATTGTTTTCATTTACATTTTATTTCCTCGCTCTATTGTTTTAAAGAACATTAAATTGTTTTGTAAACACTTTGGCGGTTAATAAGCAACAGGATTTTCCCTGTCATTAAAATTGCTGTTTTTGTTATTCAAATTACCATAAAAATACGTCGTTTGTTTGAAAAGTTTATGGCGTATTTTTTATTATTCTCAACATACATGATACAACGCATACAGCAGCTACAGTTTTCTAATCTCACAATCTTTCAGTGCCGCAAAGAAATTGTTCTGTAATGCTGTGGACATGCTTAATGAGATAGATGGGCCCCATATCTCGCCATGTGTAATAGTCATAAACATCCATACATAACATATATAATTGTTCATTACAACCCTTTAGTCAGGATTACGACCTAGCTCCTCACACCACCAATGTTAAGCTTGATAATTTTATCCATAAGTAGCGGAACCTACAGTTTAAAGTCGATTCCGAACAACAGATTTTTTGAAAAACTTTTCATAATAATTTTATTTACCTCTGAGTTTTTGCCAGAAATCTGTTGAGGGAAATTGTCGGAAAATGTTTTCATATTATCGTTTTGATGTCTGACCTGCGGTTTGATACGAGGCCTTACGTCTAATAAGCCAACACATCACCTACTAGACCACGACGATCTCCATAGTCATAAACAACTTTATTTTAATCATTAAAGCCGTAAACATGGTCTAATTTAATTAAACAAGTTTTTCCAACTTAGCTGGTGATTGTTCTTTTATAACAGGTTCTAGTATGATAGAGTTGCCATCTATAGTTGCCTACAATCAAAGTCCTCTTTGAATATGGCTGCATATTTAAGGGACTTAATCTATACTGACCTACTATTTCACAAGAATCAAGTTTCTCTAGCTTAGCAGATGATTGTTCTTTTGTAACAGTTTATGGGATGATAGAGTTGCCAACCTCTTTGCACATGGCTGTAGAGTTAAGAACTTGATCCAGACTAGATTCTACTATTTCATAAGAGGTTGTACTAACCATTAATAATATTCATCGCGGATATTATATTATCTGATGATTAGGGGTCAGAGAGATTCCTTGTGTGTTCTGTTGCTAATGTTTCTATTTATACAAGCCTTCTCCAAATTTTTTGCTTGTCTGCTTTGCTCATGATTTCCCTGTGGATGCCCCACTAATATCTTAATGCACGTCTTCCACTCCACTTCCAATTTGGAGATTATAGAAACCCTGATTAGGGCAACCGCCCTAAAATGTCTAATGTTCTTGGATCTTATATTGTAATACCGATAATACTTATACTGCTCTATCCTCTACCTATAAGTCCTGGCTCCCGGCTTGCTAACAGCTTGTCCAGAGATCGTGTTCATTTTGCTGTTACAGTGTTCGTTGCATGAGGATATTCTACGACCGATTTTATTGGTTGGCGTCGTTTTTATGATCGGCAGTAACATTTTATCGAATGTTATCGCTTTATCCGCTATTTGTCCGGATTACGTAGCTGAGGTAGCAAAAGAAGTTGAATTTTAAGCCAAAGTTTGAAGCAGACATTTGAAAATATTGAGGTGTTCAAGCATTTCCAGCTGTGCGAGAAAATAACGCAGATCTTCTATGGACGGGAGTCCAATTCAACGGTAAAACTTTTGAACATACCTCGTTAAGAATATATATTATGGTTATAATAATTTGCAACAAATTCACGTTTTAAATACTTTTTTTTTTGTTAATTCTTAACAAAATTACCGAAAGCGATATGTAATCACATCATGATTTATTTATGAAATGATGACGATTTTGTTTAAAACGTTAGATGGTGTCCGATAATGGCCAATATTTGGTTGGTTTTGTAAAGCAAAAAAAAAACCTTTTTGAAAGCCTCTAAAACTGAGGACTGAGTAGTCTTAAGTGAAAGGGAGATATATGTGGTGGTGGTGGCGGTGGTGAAGGCATAAACAATATTTATATTTCAGGTTAAAAGCAAATAAAAAAAATTTTTTTTTTAAATCGTTAAACAAATTCAGACGGTCATTGATCTTAAAAAGCGGCTTTTAAATTTCTTTAAAAAAAAACCACAAAGAATAGAAAGAAAGGGAGAGAGAAAGAGAGAGAGAGAGAGAGAGAGAGAGAGAGAGAGACGGATAGTTAAGAAATAGAAGCAGTTAAAACGTAATTTATTTAAATTTTCATTTCAAAGAATCTTCTTTCAATTTTTTTATTGCTTTTTTGCTTTTTTGCTACGAGCCATCATGAGTGATGCATAAATATTGTATTGTCTGTAGATACTGTGTGTGTGTTTAATTATTAAATAGAAATTTATAAAGCATATTTGCATATTATAGTTATAAAAATATATTTTTATTGCTACATACCTGCCACATACATACGTATCGGTCATGTGTGGATCATATTCACGTTCATGATCACGCTCATGTTCACGTTCACTCACCTAAAGTGTGTGTATGATTATAAATTTAAAAAAAAACTGTTTATGCAAATTGAAAAAAAAACTTCATTTAATATGCAACACTTGCTAAAGTAAGTAAATCCCTCACTAACTTTGTTTTTTTTCCAATTAAATTATCATTTAGTTTCCTTTCCTTTTTAACAATTTCTTTTTCATTTTGTACTTTTTTTTTTCATTACAAATAAATTCATTTTAATTTGATTCTATTCAAAATTCGCTAAGCTTTGTGGTGCCCCCCTAGTGTAGCTAGTTAATACTTCAGTTGATAGCCTTCAAAATATGTTCTCCTCTAAGGGCCATTATTACAACTTGCCTTTAAAGTTGGGTTTAGTTAAAGGTGGGTTTAGCTAAAGTAAACTTCAAAGTCACCTTTAACTTGTTTTTGTTATTACAACCTAATAATAAAATAAAGTTAACTTTTTCTAAAATATGGCACTGCCGGAGCAATGTCGATAAAACTGCTCTAATAAAAAAGCTTTTTTTAAAAGCAGTGGTAATGCGTCTTCTTTTCTGTTGTATATAATCATTTTGTTTACAATTTGGAAGTTGCCATATTGAAAATAATATATAAATATGGCAAGTTCAAACATAAAGTTAACTTTAAAAGTTAGCAGTAGGTTGATCCTCCATTTAGCTTAATGCTCACTTCTCCATTATTGTCCTCTTATAATAAGGAAAAACGATTTATCTGCCCGTTAAAATCCTCCCTTTAGTTAATGGCAAGTTGTAATAATGGTCCTAAGTGTGTCATTTTCAATTGTAATATCCATGTCTTCTATTATAATTATATTGCAAAGAACCCCAAGCTTTCCTATAGAATCTGAAGAATCTTAGTTTTTGAATTCCCAAAAAAATTCGGATTTATGTTTGGCTTTATACTGACGTATTTGTATTTGTTAAAGTGCTTGATTCTAATTCCTAGCAGTCCAGGCTCAAAACCGCGGGAGTCAATAAAATTTTCCTCATTGTTTTCGAATTTTAAAAGTTAAGAAACTTCAATATCCCTCCAGAATTAATTCATAAAACTATCTGACCACTATCTCTCTCTCTCTCTCTCAGATAGGATAAAGTCAGCAAGCAAAATATGATCAAGCTGCGCCTTTTCTTGAGAAGGCGTAGGATCCAATGCACAAAAGTTCCTCACAACAATGCCTAATGCAATATATTTATGGAGAGTGTTATTTCTAGAGAACGCTAGGCATTTTACTCTTGCTTCAATAGAGCAATCGCCTGCATAGCAGGAAAAACTTTGGTAATAAAAATGAAACCAGGCAATGAAATAACAAGAGGAGGTGAGAGATATGTGGCTAGGTTTGACATGTATAGCACAGTAGTTGTTGTCAAACCAAACTTAGTCAGCAATTGCAAATCTTTAGTTCCAATAAAGAGCATAGCTCTTCTTAAAAGTTCAAATGTCTTCTTTATATTCGCTTTCCATTGCTTTCAGGCTAATCTGGTAATCGGTCTGAAGCCACCGTAGTCTAGTAGGTAGTGTGTTGGCTTAATAGACGTAAGGTCGGGGTATATACCAGGAGCAAAATTTTAAAAACAAAATATTTCTTCGGGGAATTCCTCTCAGAAGATTTCTGGAAAAAACTCTGAGAGTAAATAAAATTGCCATGAAAAGTTCCTCAGAAATTTATCGTTCGGCGATGACTTTAAACTGAAGGCCCCACCATTCACAGATAAAATTAACACACACAATATGGGTGGTAGGAGAAACTAGGTCGTAGTTCTGACTAATGTCGTAATGATTAATTAAGTAAGTAAGTAAGTGGATGAGATGTTATGGTTCCTAGATGAATTATTAGAAGGAAAGAAAGTAAAAGTTTTTTGATTTTTAATGCTGTCGAACCTGGCATGTATGGTATAATGACAACTCCACTAATGCTTATGTACTTTGCCCGTGAGACAGTATCCCTGTTATTCGATTTCAGCAGTATTTCGGTTATAAATATCTTGTACATACTTATGTATACAGTGAGCTTAAAAAGAAACTGTACATTAAGGATAACCTCAAATTTTACCACTTAAGGAGAGTGCCCGAAAAAATTCTGTGAAATTTATTGTTAAGGTTTTTTTCGCTTAATTTTTAAAAACTGGCAATGAAACAATTTTAAAAAAATAACGGTAATTTATTAAAATATATTTTTCTTAATGTGCACTTTCTTTTGACGCTCACTGTATGTTAAGTGTTTTATTCTTTGTTACCATGTGTCTAACATTTTATGAAAGCATAACAAAAAAATATTTTTTTTAATAAAGGGAAACCCTAGCTTAGTATATGAGCATGTAAATTTTAAATTTATTTGCTAACCAAAGTGTTCTTAAATCCATAAACCTTAACATTGACTTCAATTTGAAGGAAAAAAAGTTTTTCTTTCAACGCTTTCATTTCTTCTTCTCCTTTTAAGTTGAAAGTTATAAAAATGTTGAGTAAAAGAATAAATAAAAATTACACCTGTATTCTACATTCTCTACACTAAAATTTTACATATTACACACACACACACACACACACAAATACAAATTTACATATCACTGTCTCTACATACATACATACATTCATATGTATATGATGAATAAATGAATAGTAAGGTGGTTGGTTGGTTGATTTTCAATAAACTTGTTTAGACTTTTAATTAGAAATTATGCGTTAAGAAAGGGTGTGCCGTATATGGATACATACACTCATGAGGAGGGCAGAGGGGATTTTTCATATAAAAAATAACGATTTCATGTATTAAAAAAAAGCAAAAAGAAGCATTTGATACCTTCTCTTAAATATACACATGCGCAAAACTCAGTCAGACACGCGATCTAATCCAATATGAAATGCAGGGCATTTAAATGATCAATTCATTCTACAAAAATTTTCTGAAAACAAATTTTTTTTAAAATAAGATTTTGTAGATCATAAGTCATTGTTTTGTTTCTATTTTTTTACAGGGTCATGCGGTTTGCAATTTTTTGTTGTTACTGAATACAAAGAAGTCATAGATGGTTTTGCATAAATTAAAATTCCACGAAACAAAAATTAAAATAAATATTCAAAATAATTTTTGTTTATGGCTTCAATTCCCTCTGTATCTTTCAAGTTCAAGTTTCTTCTTCAAATGCAAATTTAATACTCAAAATTGAAAAGAAATTTTTGCATTTTTAGTTTAGATTTGTTGTAGAAGGTCTGCAATTTATGAGTAGCAAATCTACGCACAGTGTCACACCTATTGATTCTTCTCGATTCTTCATTTTTCGATAACATTTGAAATTTTCATACTGAATGCTGTCTTTTGAGAGAGACTCTATAAGCGTTGAGACGTATATGCATCAATGCCCAGTGCCTAGTTTAATGAATTCACTCTTTTCTTTACTGTCTTGTATTGCCAGTTTTCAAATTCTATCAGTTTCACCATAAATTATGTAAAGAACACCAAAGAATGACAGCAACAAAGTAGAATAAATAATAGAAATACAACAAGAAATGAAATGCCACTTATAATGCCTATAAATCCGTAAAATTGAATAAAAAATAGAAAAGAAAACAAGAAACAGAAAGACGATGTTTTAAAATAAATCAGAAGAAAGAAAAAAATAATCTCGTCTAAGATAAGAGAGTATGAATTATGAAAGAGACTTTTGGCAAAACGAACGTATTAATATTGGCAGCAAAGTTTTTTTTCTCCATAGTCTCCATAGAAATCTAAAATAAATAATAAAACATAAAAGAAACGAAAGACTAGCTTGTTTGAAAGCTGTTGCTAATAGGCCCAGTTTTTTTGTGAAATTTAAAGAGCATTTTACTATCAAGCTGTGGTTAATAGATGAAGAAGCTGTACTTGCTGTGGAAACTCTTGCAATCTCAGGAAGATTTGAGAGCCATCTTATCGGCCATCTTAAACGCAAGATCTTAAAAACAAAATATTGAAGTATTTAGCCAAACATAGCCTTCTCCTTTACATTTTTACAAATTAAATTGAAGTTTCACATGCAATTTCGCAATTAAATACTAACTATGGTGCTTAGATGTTTCTTTTCACTGTCTCTTCTACACTGATTAGCATTGAAGGGTTCAGAAGTAACTATTGCCCGATAATTTTGTGCTGTCAAATCGACCGCATCTTTAACCTCCACTTCAAGCGGAATTTAGCACAGCAATTCCCGGTCAGACATCTAAACGAAAATATGAAAAAATATTTCTTCGGTGACTTCCTCTCAGCAGATAAAAATTATCGCACACAACATAAGTCGAGTGAGAAGTTAGGTCGTAATCCTGTCTTAAGGGTTGTAATGATCAAATACGTACGTACGTCATTCGTATGTAACTTCAATATTTCTCGGTGACTTTCTCTTAACAGTCTTCTGGCGGAAACTCTGAGAGTAAATTAAGTTTGTGTCTTCATAGACGCTGTAGTCTAGTAAGTAGTGTGTTGGCTAAATAGAGGTGAAAATTGAGGTGAAAATATATTTCTCCCAAGACTGCCTCCCAGCAAATTGCTGCCAAAACTCTGAGAATAAATAAAATTGCCATGAAAAGTTTCTCAAAAATCTGTCGTTCGGAATCGACTTTAAACTGTGGGCCCTGCCACTCATTTTAAAAGATTAATACACACACCATAAGTAATGTGAGTAGCTTGGTCGTAGGCCTGACTCAAGGGTTGTAAGGTCCAATTATGTATGTTTGTAATTCGTATTTGGAATTGTCTTCCTGCAGAGAATTTCTCTCTACCTTACAATCTAAACACATTCAAACTCTTTCTATCTCTTTCCTTTTTTTCCTCTCATAAACATATTCTTCTGGTTGCATTATACAATATTTGCATTTGTAAGTGCCACCCTAATGTTTTGTAAAAGTAAAACCATTAATTCTCGACATATTTTTCATTGAAATTTTGTGTGGCAAACGTGTGATAAGAATTTTTTATTCCAGACGACAGTTTTTAATTTATTATCGTAAGAATTACATTCAGATACAGACAATTAAAAATACAACAACAACAACAACAACAGTAACAATAACAATTACAATAATAACATTACAATTATTCTTATTAACATTTTCAGTGGATTTGCATTTAATATGATCAAAAGGTTTTTTCTTTTAAGATCTACAAATGCAAACAGGATTTAGAACATAAGGCTTGGAAGTTTGAAATCGTTTTTACAATCAAGATTAAAAGAAACAAATCACAGTGCCCGTCTAGCATTAGTTCGTTGCAGTTCGGTGAACAATAAGTTGTCTCTCTATTTATTCGGGAACTTACATCCACTGTTTATACATGTCCCTGCTGTATATTGTTGCTGGACACAAAATCTTCACAAATTCTTGTTCGAGGTGTGTTGGAGAACACTTTTAGAGCATTGACGTCATATCTCGTATTCGTATGACCTACTAAATTGATCGTTACAACTCTTTAGTCAGAATTACAGCCTATGAACTCACACCACTCACGTTGTGTATTAATTTTACCCACGACTCCTAACGAAAGTTTTTTTTTTTTGAGAAACTTCTGATGGCAATTTTATTTACTCTCAGAATTTTTGCCAGAAGACTGCTGAGGGCAGTCGTCGTCGTTGGTTTCTCTTGAAACATACATAGTTTGGTAAAGTGCCAGACAAGACTGCGCGTTCCGTATGTGCCCCTGGTCGAAGGGGAAAGAGACACCTGGGTGCCTATTATATGGAGGATCTGGATTGGATGAACTGTCATGCATTGATATTAGTAGTCTGAATCGCTTCATTGGAAGCTCCAAGTGGTTTCTGGACTAGGAGAAAATCACAATGGGCTCCTTTATGTGGCCTAATTCCATTGAAGGGACAGCCACTTGTACCTACCTACCTACCGTGTGCTCCAGGCTTTGTTTATTTCATGATGTGGTCTAATGAGCAGCTGTGGATCAAGAACAGACTGTAAACGTTAACGTACATACGCATTAATTTCGCTGTATTGCTGTTTATTTTAAGCTTGGTTTACAATGCAGCCTCCTTAAGCAATTTCATTTTCTCCGTATTATTGTAGCGTCATAGCTGTTAGAGCAGATATTGTTCACATACAGCAAATCATACAGTTGTCCCCCGATATCCAATTTTGTTCCATTGAACGCGTTAGTGGCAGTTTTTATCACAACATCTAGGAAAGCGTTAAATGGAACGTTCATTCGATTTCATGAGAAAAATAACTTTCTCAAAAAGTCTTTCGTTTGAAATCCACTTTAAATTATAGGTTTTGCTACTCATGGATTAAATTAACATGCACAGCATAAGTGGTGTGAGTCCTGACTAAAGATTTATAATGACGAATTAGCTAAGTAAGTGCTTAGCGTGTTTTTGGGTAAAGAGTTTGAAGAAGTGAATTGACTATACCTTGAATGGGCTGCTCTGGTGAAATGCAGTTTGTGTCAGGAGATTTGATATTTTTCAATGCATTTATGGAGTGGACTTCATAACTTCAGTTAGAGATAGGTCTCGTATAAGGGAATCCGTTTTTAAAAAGGCGCATCTGTCAGTTACTTATTCTTCCAGTGAAGTGGGCTGTTGTTGAGAGCATTTGTAATAAGGGCCACGATATTTTTCTGATGTAGAACTGCACTTAGAATAAGACTAAGAATGCAGGGAAATGCCCTTAGCTTAGGTCATTTTATAAAATGTTTCAAAATATTTTTTGTTTTTGTGGAGAGTTAGAGGGGACTGAAAGATCTCTTATACCCCTTCGGCTTTATATTCTTAAGTTCTCTTTGCATTTGTTATGGAGTCTGCATTACATCCACTGCTCTCTGATATGTGTGACAATGCTAGTTACGAGTTCAAATCGCATCTTACCGGAATTCTCGGCTTTTTACTTTCAGAAGAAATGTTGAAAGTCTTTAGTAACTTCATAGTCAAATTTTAAGTGGAATTTTCCAATATTCGCCATAATTTTCAAAAAAAAAATTTTTTTGTTTTTGTTCTAATATTCGATTCTAAAATTTGTTTACATTTCAAGCACGGCAACACTCAGTTTATAATTGAAATTTCGCTCACATTCTGTTGTAAAGAAATATGCAAACAATGCGTGTAGAGCAATAAAGGATTTAATTGTTCTTTAAAATACTCGAAAATCAATTAAATTTTTTGAAAAAAAAATTGAAAAAAAAAGAAAACAATAACAGGAACATAAAAAGAATCTAATAAAAGACTGTTTGAAGAAGAAAAAGAGAAGAGTAATTACGTGTCCGCAAACACAAAATGCGATTGATTGGTCCCCCCTTCCCAAAAAAAAAATACGGAACACACATAAATTTTGGGTGTCACGCGCAACATTATTATTCAGTTAAAGAGTATTTATTTGTGACATTTGAAGGCATTAAAAAAATGTTTTGTAACGTAGCAAAATAAATAAAATTTTCAAATGAAAAAAATTTTTATGTTACCGTGTAATGAAGGCCAATAACAATTAAACTGTTTGCTTGAATTGTAAAGGAATTAAAAGAATATTCTTTGAAATGCTTTTTTCTCTTCTTCTTTTTTTAAAGAATTTTTATAACCTCCAAAAAAGCATTTCAATTTTATTTTTAAAAATTCTTTTTGTTTTACCGTTTATTTAATAGCTTTTTCTGTGTTTTTGCAAAATGAAATGAAAACGTTTTAATAAAGAATTCTTATCGCGTATCAAATTAATGAGATCTTAATTGTAATACGAATAACAACAGAAATCTACATGCATATGCATTAACTAAATAATTCATCATATTAAATGCATTAAAAAAACAATAACAAAAAAACAATAACAAAATGCATTAATAAATAGCAAGAACAAAGCAAAATGCGATTGCTGCGATTGCATCAAAATTCATCAGATTTTTTAATTGCTTTTTTATTAACACAGTTTTTTTTTTCTAATTTCTTAAAAAAAAAGAAGAATTAGTAATTTAATGTTAAATATAATAAAATTACCTGTGCACATTCAATTAAGTACACCGAGACCTTGATAAACGCATGAATAATGAGTAATTTATTGATTATTTGTAGAAGCTTAAGAACATGAAAGCATATGAAACAATATTCTCCGTCTTGAGCTGGGAAAGACTACTATCCACTTCCTTATACTTCTTCATTAAAGAATGTAACGCTAAGCCGTCATCATATCTTTCGCCAAGACTACTATCCACTTCCTTATACTTCTTCATTAAAGAATTTAACGCTAAGCCATCATCATATCTTTCGCCAAGACTACTATCCACTTCCTTATACTTCTTCATTAAAGAATGTAATGCTAAGCCATCATCATATCTTTCGCCAAGACTACTATCCACTTCCTTATACTTCTTCTTTAAAGAATGTAACGCTAAGCCGTCATCATATCTTTCGCCAAGACTACTATCCACTTCCTTAGACTTCTTCATTAAAGAATGTAACGCTAAGCCATCATCATATCTTTCGCCAAGACTACTATTCACTTCCTTATACTTCTTCATTAAAGAATGTAACGCTAAGCCGTCATCATATCTTTCGTCAAGACTACTATCCACTTCCTTATACTTCTTCATTAAAGAATGTAATGCTAAGACATCATCATTTCATTCGCCTCAATTCATATCTTTGAATCGTGTTCAGAAATCTAAATCTAATCAAAGCTATTAAGAATAATCACATCCAATGCAATCGTAGCAAATAATATTGTAACTCCATCAAGTCCGTGCTATGTAGGCCGCAGTAAGAAGCTTTCTTAACACTTTGCTAACTTTATCGGCAAGAAATTGTAAATAATCGTTTACCAGTTGAAAAAGCCAAGTGTGATCCGAATGTAACTCAGTGATCACTTCGATGTCTAAACTCTACACATACTTATACAGTGAACGTCAAAAGAAACTGTACACTAAGGATAAAATTCTAACAATCAACATACTCAACTTAGACTTAGGCAACATAGTTCTACACTTAGAGCTTTAGCCAGAAGTGCTGCTGCGAGGAAGTCATCCTGACTGAGGCCGGATTCATAATCTAGCCAAACCAGCAGAGCAGATGTAGAAATACATCAGCAGAGATCTTTTGTGTTCTTGCATATTTTGTGCGTTCTCTCGGTGTTTCAATAGAGCATTTTCTGAGACTCCGGACTAGCATGTAGTTTAGATTTCCACGTTCATGACGAATTATAGACTATCTTTTGATTCATTATTACAAATCCTTTTACACGAGTTTGTAGCACGAAGTCGTAAGCTATTTTTTCTGTATTCTTTCTGTACAGAATGAAGCTTTAAAATAAGAATTGGCTACTATCACTGAATATGGATAACTAAACCTGCACCTGAATGCTACAATATTTGCAAGCTTCATAATATCCATTCAACCAAATTTATACTGGCATAGCTTACGCGCTTCTTGATAGCACAATTTACCTTCTGGAAAATTGATTTGTGGTTGGAAAGTTTATATGACTTATAATACCGTTATCGGTAATTATAAATTAAAATATCGTTTCAGATATAAAGGAATTTAAAACCCTGCCCTCGCTAACTTTTAATATTGAGTTACGATATAATGAACGACCGCGGAACGCATTCTTTAATGGCCATTATTACAACTTGCTGTTAACTAAAGGGAGGATTTTAACGGGCAGATAAATTGAGAGCATTAAGCTAAAGGGAGGATCAACCTACCGCTAACTATTAAAGTTAACTTTAAGTTTGAATTTGCCATATTAGATATTATTTTCAATATGGCAACTAGAAATTTAAATAAAATGAACATATACAACAAAAGAAACACAAAAACGAAGCCTGTACTGCTGTTTTTTTAAAAAGTTAACTTTATTTTATCATTTGGTTGTAATAACGAAACGAAGTTAAAGGTGACTTTAAAGTTCACTTTAGCTAAAGTTACCTAAAGGTTAAAAGTGACTTTAAAGTTCACTTTAGCTAAAGTTACCTAAAGGTTAAAGGTGACTTTAAAGTTCACTTTAGCTAAAGTTACCTTTAACTAAACACAACTTTAACGGGAAGTTGTAATATTGGCCCTAAGAATGATATTGGCTCAATTGGTTTGATTAATCTTCTTTTATTCAACTTAAAAACCTCTATATAGTAGAAGAAACTTAGAATTTATACGAGCAAAAAACATGTGCAATAACTTTAATGCATATGTTTTAATCGCATTTAAGTTTTTTTTTATCTATTTTCTGTGTAATAAAATAAAATTCTGTTGAAGGAAATAAAACATTTCAACTGCACAATATAACGTGTTAGGAATTTGTAAATATTTGACGATTGTTTTCTTCTTCTCTTTATAGTGTCTCTCCTCTCTCTCCTCTCTCCTCTCAAAATGCTTACGAATGCTTATAATTTATTATAATATTTTATGTTTATAATTAGTTATAAACAAAAACAACAACACAATAAAATTTACAAAAAAAAAAAAAACAAATTCTTGTTTAAACTTAATACTGCAGCATCGACTGCGACTTATTTAGCATTGTTAAGACGCCACTATGTATTAATTTTTTTTTTATTAAAATCAATTGTTTAATTTAACTCACACTTTAATATTGAAATTAAACTACAATTGGTACTAAAACAAAACTATAATAAACCGGAAATATATTTTAAAAATGAAACAAAAAACAAAACAAATATTGATCAAAGGCTGCAATATGCGATACAAAATAAACTTACAAGATGTTTATATCGTCATATCGTAAAAGCTTTGCATTTTGATTTAAAATAATTTTATTTTCTTTTTGTATAAGGAAATACTTAAATAACCAATGGTTTATAACAGACTACGTTTATTAAGAGTAAATTAAGTAGTTTTGTAGTTAAAGGTTCTCCTGTAATCATTCTAAACGATTTAGAAGCTTAGTTAACGGAAGTTTTTTAGTTAATTGATTACATTTTAATATAATCGTCACGAATATAATTTAAAAAAGTTGCACTTTTAACTTTTAATAAACCATACATTAGCTTACGTATGGTTTACTATCAATATAATGGCATTTATTGTTATCATAACGCCTTTGTGTAACCCAGTTTAAATCTCTATTAAAGTTAAGAAAATAGAAATTAATTTTTGCTAAGTTATTAGCAGCATTGTAATTCATTTATCATATTTGCGAGGTTACTGAATGGAAAATTATCAGGTTTATCGATAATTTTTGTACTCTTTTCATAACAGCTATTGAAATAAATACGCTAACAACTCGTTTTCTGTTGTATAGTATGATCCGTTCTACTATATTACAGACTGCAACACTTTATTTACGTCACAATTTTTACTACAACTGATTGGAAATCCCCTATTTGCCATATATTTTATTTAACTTCGGTCTGTCAACTTCTAGAACATTACTGTTGATTTGTTATTGTTTTTTTATTTCTTTCTTTCTATTGTTTGTGGTATTCTATGTAGTTTCGTGATTGTAATTTGATTAGCTATGGTGTGAATTTATAATCTTCATTTTTATCGTGGCTATGTAAATCGCGTGCTAGTCTTTTCGTTCTCAACACAGTTGCTAGGTATGTCACTACGCCCAAAGGTACATACATACATCTCCCGATGTTAAGCGCAAGCGTTCAATGGTATTTGTAGTCGGCAGTTCAAATAATGTTTTAAATTGTCTTGCTTGCAACATATGGTCGATAACTCTCTTAAGAGAATATCACGAATTCATGCCTAATCGCATACATTGTTTATGCCTTCTTTCTCACACCCTATTTCACATATCTCTTGAGCTACAAAAGTCACTAGAAATGTCAGCAAAAGTCGAAATAAAAATTAAAATCTCTTAAAGGCGGGTAGTCACTGTAGTCGAAAAGTAGTCGCAATAGTTTAGTAGGTAGTTATTATTATGAGATATGAGGCCATGGTTCAAATCACAGGTCAGACATCTCCTACAAACGAAATATGTTAACGACGTTATTTTTGAAAAAGTTATCTTTATTTTATCATGAGGTTGTAATAATGAAAATAAGTTAAAGGTGACTTTAAAGTTTAATTTAGCTAAAGTTAACTTTAACTAAACCCAATTTAAACGGGAAGTTGTAATAATTGCCCTAAGAGTTATAAAATTGCCATTAAAAAATTCCTTAAAAATCTGTCGTTTGGATTAGACTTTCAACTGTATGTCTCACCACTTATGTATAAAATTAACACACACATATAAGTGCTGTGAGACGCTTGATCGTAGTCCTGACTAAAGGATTGCAATAACCATTTAAGGCGGGTTATCAGAATTTGTTCTAAAACTTTTGTTTTGAACTGTAAGCTGTAAAAATTCCCCCAAATTCTAGAAGTTATCAAGGATTTCATCATAATTAACACTGCTGCTTGACTGCCAATGCAATCGCTTCAAGCATTTGTAATTGGGCGCCTTCGTAGAATACCGTTTCAAATCAAAACCTTTAAAACAAAACACACATTAAACTCCAATCGGATCGAACAAACCGTCTGTAAAGGGCCTGTCAAGTATTGGTACAACGTTATTAAATGGAATATGCAGAGTAGCCGCCGATCAAGATAGTCAGATCATGCCAGTTAAAGGCAAAGAATAATCGAAGTCAACAAAATGCAAAGAACGTTGAGTGAACACAAAAATATTGCGATTAATAGATTCGAATAGAAAATATCCTTTAGCTCTCTGTTCCTAATAGAAATGCTGATCGCATATTCAGCGAGGGCGTCTTTTAATGCCTTAAACTAATCAGTTGTATTTGGTGCAGCAGCTCTTAATACATGGGAATCTTGTGATTGTACCAAATACAGATATTTTTATTATTCGTGTGGAGCTGAGGAACTACGATGTTTTGTACTGCCCATAATTTATATAGGGAATCTCTATAAAATCTTTCTTAACTCAATTGGTCTAACAAATTTCATGATGCCAGATTTCAGGATCCCAGGAGGTTTATATCAGCTCATTTAAATACGATTTCTTGTGATTTCGGTCGTCATTATGATCTATATTTCATGGCACTTGGTTATAGCGTGCAAGCAGCAATTCAAACAGGCGTAATGGCTTTTAGCATTTTCTGAGTTCAATGCTCGCGAATCTGTCGATTTCATATAAGCATTTTGAATCAAGTGCTGTTTCAGTGACTTTCAAGGATTTTACAAGGTTTTCTTGTGTTTTTTTTTCTTTGCTATGGAGTAATGCCTCCAATTCATCATCTTAACACTTTTCAACTGACCTGGATCGTCACTATTTTTGACGAGAAAATTCTCACTTCTGTACGCACAAATCCCTCTCTCACTAATCATCTCTCATACATTTCGAAAGAAATGTTTTTACAAATTATTCATCATCGATGTAATCGATTATTATTTCTTTTTATCGATGATTGTTCAATTAAACGCTTTAAATGGTCTTTTTAATTATCAAATATTATCAATAGATCTGTGCCTATACTCTTCAAATTACATTCAGTTTTCAACAAATGTATTTGTGTGTGTGTATTTGACGGCCAAAACAAACATGTTAAAAGCGTGTTAAAGAGCGTTTAAACTTTATTAATAATAAACCAGTTAAAGTTATGTAATTTCTACTATTGTTGTTGTTGTTGTTGTTGTTATTGTTATTCCAAATATTTATTATATTTTTTTGTGTGGTCTTTTTCATAATTATTTATGCGCTGTAAAATGATGTTGTTAACCATCAATGCATATTATATTGGGTCGAAACAGCATACGGTAACTAATTAGAAATTCACTTTTTTTCAACTTAGCCGATACAAACATTACTTGAATAATATTTAGTTTAGATAGGGATTTACCTCCAATTTAAAAGAAAAAAAATCTGCCATTATTTTAATGACGAATGGAGAAAATCTTTGTCTCAATGCAAGCTAGGCATTCAAAATGTTAAATGACTTGTGTTAACCAGTGTTCTGTAATATTTGCTTTATAAAACCATGGCATATGTTAGCCAAAAGCATTTGATAGACCTTGGCATGGCAATTAATACTGCATTTCATTTGTTATTTTATAGCCCAACGCATACTCGTCAGTTCTTTAGCTAAAGAAGCATTCCAGCATTCTAGGACCTTGACCTTTTAAGAGGAAGCAAATAGTTTTAGACTTCGTTTAATATTTTATAACCCACCACATTTTCTCAGCTTTCAAGCAATTCTAGATGTCATCTGCCCAAAATTAGCATCATTTGTGAACATGCAAGCTCAGGCTAATTGAGTGATTCTCAAGAGATGGCGCTGACCGTTCTAACTATTCGTTGTTGATGGATAGGCAATTGAAATCTTTTTTAGTTTATAAATTAAGGAGTATGAATATGTTTGTGTTTTTGGAGTTTAAATCTGGATTTACTTAGGTTTGTGGATAATAACAAGAAGTCAATGTAGTGTAGTAGGTAGAGCGTTGGCTTACTAAACGTAGGATCAGATCAGACGTCTTCAACAAATCGAATTGTTGAAAAAATATTTCTTCGACGATTCTTTCTCAGCAGAATTCTGAGAATGAAATAAAAATTGCCATGAAAAGTTTCTCAAAAGTAATACAAACAATATAAGTGGTGCGAGAAGCTAGGTCGTAGTTGTTATTTAAGGGTTGTAATGACTAATTATGTATGTATGTATGTATGTATCAAGAAAATACGATTCTTTTTACGAGGAAATACAAAACTTCATATTTAAATTGGTCACAGGATTGCTATTAAGCCGCTAATTCTATTGAAAGATAACAAATAAAGGGAAATAATTTTTAAATGGAATTTAATGTGGGTCTGGGACACGGATGTTCCGTTGGCTATGAGCAATACTAAATTAATGGAAACAATATTCGACTCTAAGGTAATATAGCTTTTGAATACAAAGATGTTGATATTCTAGGACTGTTGTTGTCCGTTTCACAGATGTGCTTTAATTACTAGCACTGGAATTTTGAAATTTCGATTATATGAGTTACATAGATTGTAATCTTTCAAATTTTATTTCAAATATTATTTCTAATTAACTAACACTAGCTGTTAATGTTCGCTTGCCAGCATGTTTTTTGGATAATCAAATTTGCGTATAATTGTTGATTAAATATTTAGGTGACACAGTAACCCGTATTTAAATAATTAATGATGATGATGATTTCGTTAAATTTTTACTTTTCTTTCTCAGAAAGATCTACAAACTTTAGGAAAAAACGAGATACAATTCGATCTTTTGTAAATATTTCAGTTTTTGCACGAGTAGAGGGGTTTAATAATCACGAGTAGGGGTTTAATAAAACCACAAATTAATTACAGTAATTAAGGCTTAACTATTAAATGTTTTTTTATTACTTAATTTAATATTTAAAATAATTCATAACGTTTTCCACTAAATGGTACTTTTTCTAAGCCAACAATTTTAATATCAGAGTCACGTGAAAGTGCTGTTGTTTGAGCATTTTAAATACTATACGTCATGTGTGTAAAAAAAAAACTTTTTAAAAATTAGGGGAAATTCAAACATTTCACTAGTTAGACAGGTTGGAAAGAGAACATTCCACTTGCGTATAGTTTAACTAAAGATTGTAATACTCTTGCTGTAATACATTATGCGTTCCTCAAGTCTTGACCTCAAATTTTTATTATTTCGTGGTGCTCGAGATGTCTAAGGTTGCAACATGATTTCTTGTCTAATAAGTCAACATAAACTCCCTACTAGACTATGACGATCTCAACAAGTGCAACTGAAGATTTTAAATTCTTTCCGAAATACAATCTGGCATCCATTGGCTGTAAATGACTGTGCTCAATGTAATAAACAAGTTCAATGTAGTTTTATTGCACTAAACCACACTCCCTTGTAGTATTGATAACACAGCAAAGTACCCTGACGAATCAGCAGATACGGATATCTTACTGGCATTAAAAAGCAATTTCTTATCCTATCTCCTGTACAGGAAATAGATTTCGAGGACCAAACATAAGAGTTGCATTCTGTATTCTGTCGAATATAAGTGGAGTACTTAGAGTAATGAAATGACTTGAAGTAGGAAGTCACTTGAATGTTGCTTTCAATACTTGAAAAATTTATTGATTTCAACTAGCATGCCACTGAACCAGTAACTTTTTGCGATGATGAAAAAAGCATTCAAGTGCGTGCTATGGTTTCTATGAACTTATACCATATTTATTACATCTGGCATCCTTAGTCTTTGCTCAGATTATATCCAATGGGAAATGGAATACAATTTTCATGCTTGAACCTAAGCAAAGATCTTGAAATCTATTATGATATTTCTCAAATGGTGATGAAAGTGTACCTATAGAGTATACCCAAGTCAATTAGTTCATTACAGTCGTGTAGCTATGTGGCCTATTGTTCACGGTTTTTTACTACTACGATGGATCCTGGGATTTTTACCTATGATCTCGTATTCCAATGTAGTCTTATGCGATTACTTTATTGTAATGTTGGCTTTGATATTTTGATAGATTCATACATACATAATGTTCATTACAACCCTTCAGTTAGGATTATGACGTAGCTTCTCACAGCACTTATGGTGCGGTGGGTCCTACAGTTTAAAATCGACTCCGACCTACAGATTTTTGAGAAACTTTACATAGCAATTTTATTTGCTCTCAGAGTGTTTGCCTTGCGACTGCTAAAAGAAGTCGGCGAAGAAATATTTTTTTCATATTTCGTTTTTTTAAAAACTCTCTGGCCTGAATTGTGACCTTGCCTCTAATAAGCCAACACACTACCTACTTGACAATGGCGACTTTATTGTTACCCTTCAGACTTAATAAGAGTTCGGCTTAAAGATGGAGGTTTGGTTGTGCGCATTCCGAACAGATTAAGTACTCCATTAACTGGTTTTAAAGCCAACCCCAATGGAAATTTCGCCTTTTAACCCATCTAGGGTGCCTCTAATTGAAGAATTTCTATAGAATTTTACAATATTTATTAAAAAAATTTATATTTTCTTAGCATTCATTTGTTTCATTATTAATATTCGTTAGTTTAATGCCTATTTATTTGAGTTATGCTAGTTGTTAACGATGCGAAATTCCTAAAACACAATATAAACTTAAAAGTTGTAAATATTTATGTGAACCATGACCTTGTCTAGCTATCTGCCGTATTATTTATTATTTATTCGCTGTTGCAACCAAAATATATTTCGTTATCGTTATAAAATATTTAAATTTACTTCCTACAGAGTAAGCGAGTAATTAATGTAAAAATAAAAAAAAACAACCAAAAAAAGTGAAAAGAAAAATTCATAAAAATAGACAATTAAATGCATTTTTAGAGCTTATTAACCTATTAAGATACTCTGCCAGTAGTAACCGAGCTTTCAACATATTTACATAACATACAACGCGAGGGATGCCATAACTGAAGAATACCCACACAGACATTTAAGTTAAAAACTTAAAAAAAAAAAAATTTTTTGTAAAACATCATTTAAAATATTGATTGTAAGTTTTAAATAAAACGATTAAAAAGATTAATTAAAATGATGAACTATAAATATTAAAAATATAATTCATTTAATAAGTAATTTAAATAAAAATAAAGCCAATAAATAAGTATTCCTACGTTTAAGTAAAGATGTTAAAGAAATATTTGCAAAAGAGAAATCAATTAAAATATTGATCATTAGTTTTAATTAAAACGATTATTATTTGAAATTATAGCCAATAAATATTAAAAATTTATTTATTTTATCTAGAAACCCGTTGTAAATGTTAAAGAAATAATAAAAATGACAAAGGATTGTTGAAAATGTTGAAGAACACACAGCTTTCGAACGTTTTATTGCTTCTCGTAATATGGGCTCTCTGTCAGTAATTTCATGTTATAGGGCCTTTCAAAGCTTCAGTTTTTTATAAATTAGCCTCTATTTTTCTAGGATAATACAATCTGGAAGAATATGGGTCGTAGTTTAATTTTGTAGCGAGATAATAGGCTTGCAGCAGAGAGTAACATTTGTTCCACGTATTATTCTGTTGAACATCAGACCAAGCCCTTCATAGAGATTGATTAAATTTTCTCACATACATAACATACATAATTGGCCATTAACTACGGCCATTAGGATTACGGCCTAGCTTCTCACACCACTTATCTTCGTGTGTTAATTTTATAATTGAGTGGCGAGACCTACAGAGAAAGCATTTCCGAAACTTTTTCATTATAACCCTTTACGACCTAGTTCTTCATACCACTTCTGTTGTCTGTGTGTTAATTTTATGCATGAGTGGCCGGACCTAATCGCCGAACGACAGATTTTTGAGAAACTTTTCATGGCAATTTTTATTTACTCTCAAAGTTTTTCCCAGAAATCTGCTGAGAGGAATTCGCCAAAAAAATATTTTTTCATATTTCGTTTTTGATGTCTGACCGGAGATTCGAACCCTGGCCTTTCGTCTAATAAGCCATCACACAACCTACTAGACTACGGCGACTCCAAATTTTCTCACGCTATATTAAATAAGACGCGTTATGAAGTCGATGAAGTCTAGGTAGGTAGGGGTTAGCTTCTCTTAGGAGCTTATTAACCTATTAAGATACTCTGCCAGTAGTAACCGAGCTTTCAACATATTTACATAACATACAACGCGAGGGATGCCATAACTGAAGAATACCCACACAGACATTTAAGTTAAAAACTTAAAAAAAAAAAAATTTTTTGTAAAACATCATTTAAAATATTGATTGTAAGTTTTAAATAAAACGATTAAAAAGATTAATTAAAATGATGAACTATAAATATTAAAAAAATTAATTCATTTAATAAGTAATTTAAATAAAAATAAAGCCAATAAATAAGTATTCCTACGTTTAAGTAAAGATGTTAAAGAAATATTTGCAAAAGAGAAATCAATTAAAATATTGATCATTAGTTTTAATTAAAACGATTATTATTTGAAATTATAGCCAATAAATATTAAAAATTTATTTATTTTATCTAGAAACCCGTTGTAAATGTTAAAGAAATAATAAAAATGACAAAGGATTGTTGAAAATGTTGAAGAACACACAGCTTTCGAACGTTTTTATTGCTTCTCGTAATATGGGCTCTCTGTCAGTAATTTCATGTTATAGGGCCTTTCAAAGCTTCAGTTTTTTATAAATTAGCCTCTATTTTTCTAGGATAATACAATCTGGAAGAATATGGGTCGTAGTTATTTAATTTTGTAGCGAGATAATAGGCTTGCAGCAGAGAGTAACATTTGTTCCACGTATTATTCTGTTGAACATCAGACCAAGCCCTTCATAGAGATTGATTAAATTTTCTCACATACATAACATACATAATTGGCCATTAACTACGGCCATTAGGATTACGGCCTAGCTTCTCACACCACTTATCTTCGTGTGTTAATTTTATAATTGAGTGGCGAGACCTACAGAGAAAGCATTTCCGAAACTTTTTCATTATAACCCTTTACGACCTAGTTTTCATACCACTTCTGTTGTCTGTGTGTTAATTTTATGCATGAGTGGCGGACCTAAGTCGCCGAACGACAGATTTTTGAGAAACTTTTCATGGCAATTTTTATTTACTCTCAAAGTTTTTCCCAGAAATCTGCTGAGAGGAATTCGCCAAAAAAATATTTTTTCATATTTCGTTTTTGATGTCTGACCGGAGATTCGAACCCTGGCCTTTCGTCTAATAAGCCATCACACAACCTACTAGACTACGGCGACTCCAAATTTTCTCACGCTATTATTAAATAAGACGCGTTATGAAGTCGATGAAGTCTAGTAGGTAGGGGTTAGCTTCTCTTAGTACGTGATGGTTTGAACCACAGACCATAGATCTTCGAAAAAAGGCGAAGTAAATATTAATACCAGATGTGATAAAGAAGATTCAAGTTCTTAAAGGACATGAATGCTTTCGATGTCAGTGTTTTTAACGTCAAGTGTTGAAAGCAACATTCAAGTGCCGTAGTTACTCAATCTCTTTTCATTACTATTTACATCACTTATATTCGATAGAATATGGAATACAACTCTTATGTAGGGGTCTTGAAATCCATTTCACGTACAGGATAGGTTAAGAAATTACATGTTAATGGTAGTAGGGTATCTATGTCTATTGATTCGCTAGGGTACTTTGCTGTTTAATCTTATGCTACAAGGGAGTGTGCTTCAACGCAATAAAGCTACATTGAACTCCTTTATTACATTGAGCATAGTCATTTAAAGCCAATGGATGCCATATTGTATTACAGAATGAATTTAAAATCTTTATCTGTACTTGTTGAAGTCGTCCTAGTCTAGTAAGTAGTTTGTATTGGCTTATTATCCCCGCCTAACACATATCGAACAAAACGATTTTTTCCTTTTCTTCTTAATATTCTTCGGGCAAAAACTCGAAGAGGAAATAAAAATTGTCATGAAAAGTTTCTTAAAATATCTTTCTTTCGGAATCGATCCCATTTATGGTGGGATTGCTGTAGGAAACTAGCTTGTAATCCTGACAAAAGGTTGTAATTTCAAATAAAGAAGATGAAAATACATAGACGGCCTATTTAAGCAATTAATTTTTTTTTAAAGTAAAGAAACTTGTCTACTCAGTTTATACATTTACGACCTTCAATCATAAGTCCGCTTATGTAGCTGCTAATACGAGTACTTTAACTCTTGGTTTTTGTTTATTTTATTTTTTTGTGTTTTTTTTTTGCACAGTTTATGTAACACCATTGACTGGCCTTAGTGGACAGCTCTGAGAATGTTAGGTTCAAAGACCGAAGATTTAAAAGCAAAAAAAAAAAATGCTGAAATTAAATAAAAAGTAACGCAAATATTGAAGGTTAAAAGCATTTTAAAAATTTTTTTTTTTTGAAGAGAATTTCCATCTGTAAAGTTAAAATAAATTTAAACAAATAAAACGTATGTTTTGCCTGCCATCTCATCATAAGAAGAAGGAGAAGGAGAAAAAAGCAAACTCAAACAAAAAGTCTCTCTGTGAATATTGTTGTATTCGAGATGGTTATTTAATGTTATTACGAATATTTATATACATACATACGTACACTGACACTAAAATAACTACAATAATAAATAATATATTGCGTTCTATTATTAAATTTATGCTAATTTTTTTAAATTATTTTTCCAATATTTACCCAAGAATATGGCATTTTTTTTTCAGACAATTTTCAAAACGAAGGTTAACATACGAGAGAGTTGTTGTGCTGCCAATAACGGATATTAGTTTAGTGTTGTTACTGTTATTTTTGCTTAAAAATCAAACACTACCAACCCTCCCCCCCCCTGCCTGTAACACTTTGCCTAGCATAACATATAACATACCATTGATCGATCAGTAGAATATTCAAACAAAACACAAGTAGAAGTACATTCAACAACAACAACAACAATAACGACAAATAATTTCGATTTAAAAAATAAGAGAAAAAAAATTCATTCAAAAAACTAAAGAAGAGACGTGTGGTGTTGTAGTAACACGGACTTGTTATGAGAGTCGAGAAATTTTTTTCTATTTTTTTTTATAAAATATTTGCATTAGAATTCGATTTTCGACAAAAGATGGGGAAAACATAGTCGCGCTTGATTGATTCTTTGCTAGTGCAAAAACCAATAGCTTAGAGATGGAGATAGGCAAACGTATGAAGGAAGCTTTATCAGGCGACTTTTTGCTGTGATATAATATGCTGCGATCTATTCGATAATATTTGAAGAGTGTTTGTATTTCTCGTTTGGATTCTAACTGAAATGCATATTGGCGTAGCAAAAAAACAAAAACAAAAACAAAAACAAATTCCAAAGCTTTTGCGATTTATTTCTCTAATAACTTTTATTAAAATTTTTCCTCATAAATCGTTCAATCATATGTTATCATTGGCTGCTTTCCACTGAATGTCGTCACTCGTATTTATATTTGGAAAAGGCACATCAGACAAATACCTGTTGAAAGGAATGCCGAATGTTATAAATTCTTCCATGTTTTCATTTCAACAAAAAAAAAAAACTTTGAATGAAATGAAAACAAACTAGGTTAGGCCATCACAGTTGGGTCCTATAAAGCCTCCGATTACGTCCATGCAATAAAAATGTCGGGTTTTTATCTCTCAGCCAATTCGATAGTTCGATGGAGTTGCGAATTCTATCCAAATAACTTTTGGCTGAGCGCTTAAGAACTTTTCTCCTCAGGTTCTCAAGTCCCATATACTGACAGAGAAGATGTTCTGTAATCTCCACTTCTTCCTCGTCGTTACAGCTTCTGCAAATGCCTCCGGGGCGTTCATATTTACATGCAATTTAAGAAACTACTACTGTGCTGAAAAGTTTCCAAATCTGAATTTGTCGCATTAATTCTTGGATGACGTCCTCTAAGCGAGAACCATTATCGTAATAGGAATTATCCAAGCTTTTGTTATGGCACCAAGATCGAAAGAGGTTTCAGGTGACCATATATCAATTGCATTTCTTTTTCGTCTGTTTATTACTTCCAATATTGCTTTCGTCGACTTCTGCTCAACAGTCTTTTGGCAGAAATTGTGAGAGTGAATTAAGTAAGTTTGATAGCTTTGTGTCTTCATAGTCGCTGCAATATTGTAGGTAGACGTGAGGCCATGGTTCACACGCCAGGTCAGATATCTCGAACAGAACGCAATATGAAAAAATATTTCTCCGGCGTCTCCACCTCAGCAGTCTTCTGAGTGTAAATAAAATTGCGATGAAAAGTTTCTTATACAAATCTGTCATTCGGAGTCAATGTGAAACTGTAGGTCCATAGATTAGGTCAGGTTTCAGGACGTTTACTTGTCATTGGGATAAGTACAATACCTAGAGGTCGAAAAGATCCATTGTAAAGTCGTCCTCAAAGGGAGAGAGAGAGAAAGAGAGAGAGAGAGGATAGTGAAGGAGATAGAGAAATTGGAAAAGGTGAAGAGATAGAAAAGTTAGGATATAAGAGACTAGAGAAAAATCTGGACCCTAAACACACAAGGCAAGGTGACTACAACCTTGATACTTTAGCACGTCTTAACCAACTCAACCTATTTACGAATCTATGGAGAGCCCTAATGTCGACTTTTGACAAAGAGTCCAGAGTTTCCAAACTCAACTTACTAAGTGCTGGACAGTTGCAAAGGAGGTGTTCGATAGTTTCCAACTCCTTCTCATCGCAACATACCCTGCAGTAGTGGGATCTGTTCCAGATCCTTGTCAGCGTTCTAATCTCGCAGTGCTCTGTAATAAAACCAACCAACTAACCCTAGTCTAGCCTTGTACAAGCCTAGCAGGAAACCTGTTCTTATTCTATCTAATAGTAGGCCGTAGACACCTAGAAACATAACATTCCGATTCATTCCCCCAACGCCTTTGCTCTTTCCCCTTGATCCATCCATTAATAAGGCCGTCAGATTGGGAGATCAGTACCAACCATCAAATCGCTCTCAGAAAGTGTTCCCAATCTAGCGAGAGCATCCATCGTTTCATTGCGGAGCATTCCGCTATGGCCCGGAACCCAACATAGATGGACTTGGTCCAGTTCAAAGGTCCTTAACGACTCTTTGCACTGACGAACAAGCAGTGATTTACAATGGCCCTCAGGACATCCTGACTGTTAACGAAGATCATATAAGATTCCGAATACCAGCTCCTGTAACTCCACTTAATTAAGACCCATCTGTGAAGATCGGCATACATCTCTGCTTCTGGAGTACCCCACCATTATATAGCGAGTAAAATTTAACACCCACAACATAAGTGGTGTGATAAGTATTGTTGTTCTTCTCACTAAAGGGATGTAATGACCAATTAAGCAAGCATGTATGTTGTGTACGATCGCTCAATCATGTCATATGGTCAAAAATGTTCCAGCCATGACATGTCCTTCAATTCTAGACAGTACAGAACAATAATAATGAAAAAGGGTCTCATTTTCTTTTTCTCCCGCAACTCAATACGTAATCGACCCAGCCTTCATGCATGCATCTCTATTAGGTGCCTGTTGCATGATCGAATTCCGCTCGTTTAATAGAGCAAAAATAATGTGTGCATACTTGATTAGTGGAATAACAAAACTCTCTCTCTCTCTCATACGGTACTGTTTAAAGGCGATATTCGTTCTTGTAATAGGCGCTGTAAACAAAGACAATCAACTTCAACTTCAGACCAATTAAGTAAATAAGTATGTAAGCGACGTATTTATTCTCACGTCCTTCCAGTATGTTACTCAAAAGTTAGAAGAAAAATTCAATGGCTTATGAAAGAGTTATAAATGAATAGAACCCTGACCACTAGAATTACGAGCTTGTGGGGATCGACGTTATATTATCAACCTTCTATCTTAAAAAAAATAAACGAACCGCCGAAGGAGCGAGCGTCAAAGAGTACTTAATGATTATATTGACCGTCATCTTTAAATTATTTTTTTTTTGGCCAGGGCCTATTCATTCCGAATTCTAAATGATTCGACAAGTTCTTGTTAGAAAACAGAAACGTAAAGTAATTCACAAACCCAACATATTGTCTATACCAGCCCTCGTTATAGCTCTTTTTTACAACAACAATACATATGTAATTAAAATAATGGCAATAAAAAAACCTAACCTAACTTATGAATATAAAATAAGTAAAGTAAAGTATTGTACATGGGCAAATATTTTTTTTTTTTTTTTTTGTCTATGATTTTATGATAATTAATTAAAAATTATTATTATTATTATGATTTAATTATTAAATGTTTGTTATTAAATTATTATACAAGCAATAAACATTTAATTATTATGGCCATTACGGCGGAGAAGCTGTCATTCACTGTTTAAAGGCTTGTGGGTAATAAAATTTTCTTCTTTATATGGTAGAAACGAAACCAATCATCAAAACCAAGAAGTAGAATGTCATGTTTGGCTTTGTCTTTGTCTTTGTCTTTGTCTTTGAATTCAATTCGATTGAATTGAATTAAGTTGACAAGGACTTTTCAAGTCTTTAATTATGAAATAATAATACTCTTTGCAGTTTTATTACATTGTAATCACAAGAAACAAACAGAAAAAAATTATTTAAAAAACATTTTAAATAGATTCCGATTGAGTAGCATAGCTAGCTAGCCGCGAATACATATTTCAAGATCATCTTCTTCTTCTATGTACTCGTACTCTTGCATACATGTACTCTTGCATGCTCGTAAAAGATGATCTTGATGTAAAACCATAACAGACGCGTCTTTAATAATTAATTGTTAAGAAAATCATTGGCATACATTTTGTTTAAACAAAAAAAAATTTAATTTCAATTGAATTTCAAATATTGTCTATGAAAACCAAAAACAAAAACCAAATAAATGGCAACTGCATAGGCAAATGGCTTACTAACATAACAATTCATGTCGTTACAAAAAAACACCACAACACACACACACACACATTTATTAACTGAATTACAAATTTCAAATTCAATTTCAATTATAAATTCGTATTCGAATTCAAATTCATATCCCAACTCTAATGGCAGTGTCGGTGGCAATAAATTCCCGCATTCAAATTCAAATTCAAATTCAAATTCAAATCCAAAACAAAAAAATTTTGCAACTATTTAACCCTCAATTATTATTATTATTATTGTTTGAATTTCAAAGTTTAAATATTTATTGGCAATCTTTTTTCTACTCTGCCAATAATCTAACCAAGTCTACTTACTATGCGCATTGCCATTTTAACTAAACTGATTGACTTTAAACAGTACAAAAGCGTTAAAATTAAACCTGAAATACGTATTCAATATTCAAAAATTGTAAAATTAACAACAAAAAAACAACAATAAAAACATAAAGAAGATTTCTTGCGAAATTTAACGTGAAATGGGTGTTGTTTGCATTTACAGTTAACACCACCACCACTTGCTGTAGGCCTAAATTGCATACAAAAAGAAGCCCAGTGCAAACATTAAAACACAATTTATACTTTAGCACTCATACACAAACCTATACACATACCCATACATTTACATATGATAGTGCATTGTAATGCGAGAGTAGTTACAAAAGTTTTCAAGTACAAACAGCTTTCTAAGTTTTTGATAGAGTCTGTAGAACAACTCTTCTCATTAGGCTGCCTCAAGCATAGATTTTAGATTTTTAGGCATCTCTCAGGCTGCCTCAAGCATAGATTTTAGATTCTGTTTTTGCGATTTTGTATTCTTGATTGATGGCCCACTAGATTCGTTTGAAGTCGAAGTTGATTGTCTTTGTCTACAGAACCTATTTCACAGCATTGCAGGTTTTGGTCGAAATCTATACAACAACCCTTCTAATCAGGAAACAGTAAACATCTCTCAGGCTGCCTCAAGCATAGATTTTAGATTTTGTTATTGCGATTTTATATTTTTGATTGATGGCCCACTAGATTCGTTTGAAGTCGAAGTTGACTGTCTTTGTCTACAGAACCTATTACACAGCATTGCAGGTTTTTTCGGAGTTTATACAACAACCCTTCTGATCAGGAAACATTAGACATTTCTCAGGTTGCCTCAAGCATAGATTTTAGATTTTGTTTTTGCGATTTTGTATTCTTGATTGATGGTCCACTAGATTCGTTTGAAGTCGAAGTTGATGGTCTTTGTCTACAGAACCTATTACACAGCATTGCAGGTTTTTGTCGAAATCTATACAACAACTCATCTGATCAGGAAACATTAGGCATCTCTTAGGCTGCTTTAAGCATAGATTTCTGATTTTGTTTCAAGTTTTTTTATTCTTGATTGATGACCCGCTAGTGCTTTTGAAATTGATTGCCTTTGTCTAAAGCGCCAATTACAAGAACGAATTTCGCTTGGAAACACTACCGTATGAGAGAGAGAGAGTGTTTTGCTATTCTACTAACCAAGTATAGACACATTATTATTGCCCTATTAAGCAAAATGAATGGTCTTTAGCAAGCGAAATTTGATCATGCAACAGTCACCTAATTTAGAAGTATGCTTGAAGACTGGGTCTTCTATGTATTAAGTTGCAGGAGCAGTACCGATATAGAAGAGAATGAGACTCTTGTTCAATTATTGTCGAGAAATCCATACCAAGGTAGGAAGAGTTTTGACAATGTCACGTGATTGAGGGATCTTCTTTCCAGGAACAATCTCTCTTGATCTGTCTATTCTGGTTAACTTCAGAGGGCTATTAATTAGCACGTAAGCATATTTAGTATGTGTTGCTATTGTCGCACTGTTGAGGCCTTTTCTTCTATCCTCCCAAGCTAACCTAACCTTTCTACAGTTTTGGCAATGTCAGGTGATTGAGGGATAGTCTTTCTAGGAACAATCTCTCTTGATCTCTCTATTCTAGTTATCTTCAGAAGGCTATTAATTACCACGTAAACACAATTAGCATGTGTTGATATTGTTGCACTGTTGTACCCTTTTATTCTATCTTCCTAAGCTAACCTAACCTTTACCTCCACTATGTTTTAAATCGTTAAAGCTCGATCTCAGACACTATTCGGCCCTCTATCAATCTTGAGCTTTCGTACACAACGTAACTTTTAGTCATGCTTACGACCTAGCCTCTTGCATTACTTATATTGTGTGTGTTAATTTTTTACATAAGTAGTAGGACCTACACAGCTTAAAGTCAACTCCGACCGACAGATTTTCAAGTAGCTTTTCAAGGCAATTTTTTTTTTCTTCTCAGAATTTTTTTGCCATTTTTTTATATCTCGTTTCGTTCGATATGTTTGACCAGGGCATTTGAACTGTGGCCTTACGTCTAATAAGTTAATACACTACCTCCTATACTACGCCGACTATTACGACATAAAGCCATCGTAAAAGTATGACGTATTCGTAGAAATATCACCTAAAAGTATGACCTAGGACACAGGTTTGAAGTCAATATGACAAGGCATGTTATCGCCCTAAACAATGTCCTGCAGCATGAGAATTAACCAGTTTCTATTTATTAGAGTCTGCAGAAACTTCTCAAACAACCCTCGTCGGCTCTTTACATAAATGAATTAAATTGTCTTCATATTAGTGTTATCGTTGTATCTGTTTGACAGCTTTTGTTGGTGCACAGGTTTGGGTGTATAAATTAATTGTGGCCGAGGCTTAAGAGACAATTTTTTTTTTGCTTTTGATATTGAAAAAGACAAATTAAAAATAATTTTTTTTTAATGGCCACAATGCAATACATGTACGTACACATGTATTTAACGTTTAAAACAAGACGAATGTTTTTACGAATACGTAAGAAAATTTAAATAAATTTTAAATAAAAACCGAATGATTGACAAACAACAATTTGGTCAAGAGTAAAAAAAAAAAAAAAAAAAAAAAAATTTGAAAAAAAAACTGTGTTTTGGTTTTTAACCAAAAATATTTACAAAAATATTTACGACAAAATGGATTTCTTTAGACGGAATTAGTTGGTGTTTTTTGATAAACAAATAAAAAAATAGTTAAAGAGAGAAAGAGAAGAAAAATAACAAAAAAAAAAACAAATTAAACTTCATACGTTCGTTGACTTTAAGGGACACTTTAATATGCGAAACGCAAAAATGATAGCCTAAAAGTCACTGTTATCGATGATGTGACAACAGTGGGTTAGACTACGAAATAATTTGATGATATTTGAGGTAATAAACCCCCTGGCACTTTATTCAGTTACTGTCAACTTTAGTTAACTTCGATGGTATTTTGTATAGACCCACTGAACACTCACAAGCAATTTGCATGAAAATTTGCTTACGCTCGCTGGAATATGAACGTATTATTTTCCATGCTTGGCATTACTTATTCCATAATTCTAGGTAGGTAGATAGGTAGAAAGATAAGTCGAATGCCTTCCAGTAGATGGCTTATCGTAACCTTAACTTGAGAGAGTAAATCTTCAAGTAGACTTGTGTACTCACTATTAGGGGTACTAACCATATTTTCCGTAGAAATCCTGCTGATAGGAAATCAGTGAAGAAATATTTTTCGTACTTAATTTGTAGGAGATAACTTAGGTGGGGTTTGAACCATGCCCTCATGCTTAATAAGTCAACACACTACCTACTAGACTAAGGCGCCTGTTTGTACAAACATCCTTATTTTCTTGCAGATGGCATTACTTATTCCGTAGTTCTTGATAGGCAGATAGGTAGAAAGATCAGTCGAATGCCTTCCAGTAGATGGCTTATCGTCACCTTGTTACTCACTATTAGGGGTACTAACCATATTTTCCATTGAAAATCTGCTGAAAGGAAATCACTGAAGAAATTTTTTTCGTGTTTCATTGAGTCGGAGATAACTTAGCTGGGGTTTGAACTATGGCTTCATGCCTAATAATTCAACACACTACCTATTAGGCGATTTTTTGTCGTTATTTTCTTCCAGTCCACATCTCTGAGATGAGTAATGTTTGGTCTCGTGTCTTTCCCAAAATATTAGGATCTCGAGCTTAGGAAAGCTGGACCATGATTTAAAACGTCTTTCATAGTTTTCTACCAGGTCTATCCGGTTACATGTACATGCAAGGCGGAGTGTCTTATGTGGACGATCATTAATGTACTCAAGTTGCCGCCTTTATTCAGTCTCATGGTTTTCCATTTATTAAGATTGGCCCGGAATAGCTTCGTAATTCTTTCTTTAATCAGTTCTACAACTGTCAATGTGACATTTCTGATCATTGTTGTTGCTGAACTAAAAGGCATTAGATTATGTCTAGTAATTTTGATTATTCTCTCCCTCATTTCCAATCACTTCCTGATGCCTGAAGTAATTGTTTATCGCCTTGTTATATACATGGACTGCTATTAATCCCGTATCCCTGGATGTTATTGCCCTAATGGACATTTGTCTTTCTGTGAAGATATTCAAAATCCCATGCGTCAAGTTACCACACTAACACAGACTCCCAAATCATACATTCGGTAATCACTTTTGCCTCAGCCTGGTAGTAGCCAGAGGCATATTTTGGTTTCTAGGTTTTCTATATAGTAGGCTCGGTCCTGGTCTATCTCCATCATACGTTTAGCAATATGTATTCACGGGCAACTGCGCAATAAGCGCAAGTGATATGTTAAGTATTTTGTCGAATGATTTTAAAATACATGCGTAACCGTTTCAATTGAACTTTGGTTCTGGTCAGAAGTTGTAGGAATTCCTCTGTTGTGTCCATACGTTTTCCTATATAATCGCGATTAACGCCACAGTCTAGAAGTGAGTTTTGTATAGGAATTTCTCAATATTTTATACGTTTTTGAAGCTGTCTACCTGATCGCCAAATAAATTCAGGAATTCTGTTTCGGGTTTCGTATTATTTTAATATACTCACTGCGCTTCAAATGATTCACATCCCAGGGAGCTGGTAACCTGTAATATTTTGGCCTTTTAAAAAACCTTAGGACCCTTTGCCTGACAACATTTCTTAAGAAGATTTTCTTTCCCGAAATGAAGAATTTTGTTGGAAAATTTTTCTAACGCTTTAGTAATCAATTCAATTCTATTATCAATCACAAGTATGCTACGATAATTAAGAGGAATTCGGTCTAGACTGATTCTAATTAGACTTCGGTATTTTATCTACTTCGTGATAAGTCATTGGAGATATTTTCCTGTCTAAAGGATAGATAATCTTCTTGGAATTTCGAATGACTGGTGCATGTTCGTTTTCTACATAGTCAATCAGTTGATGAGGATACCTAAAGCCCTCCCTGCTTCCTTTTTCAAAAGGGGAAATTTGAGTAACCAGCAACCATCTGTTAAAAGCTGTACAAAGTCTACGTATAGAATATTTTTTTTTTATTCCAAATTGTATATCATTTGTGCCACTGTGCAGGGGTGGATGTTTACAACCTATTAACAACAAACCAAACGATTTATTAAGTTATTTGCGTTTCGTTTTGTTATTTGCGGTTGAAATTAAATTTCAAAGAAAATCCCAACATTTATCACTTGTGGTGTGGTGTGGTGTGTTCTTTGGGATTTAAAAAAAAAATTTTTTTTGTTTTTTTTATTTTTTTGTAATTTTTCTACAAATCTTTACAAATTATATCGCACTACAATTGTTTTTCGTCATTAATTTATATTTGATGTGGTAAACGACAGACAGCAGCACACTTGGCCTTGACTTAATTTATCATTGAATTGTATGGGATTTCTTTCCCAACAATGACGGACGGACTGGGCTGGCTGGACTGGCAGATAATTTCTGTCTTACAACAAAAGGCAACATAGTAGAGGCTATGTAGAGATTTATCTGTTCCCTCACATATGGAAGAATTCTGTTGGTTTTGCACCACCATCGTAATTAAGCCGAATCGTGTGTCATTTTTATGATTGAGGCATGAGCGCCTGCGCTCGCTCACTTACTTACAGTGATAGTTAACAATACAACAATAAAATGACATGAAATTAATATCGTATGACATCTAATTAAGCTGTTTTTTTTTTGTTATTGTTATTGTTACTCGCTTACAATACAATATTTTTGCTGGTTTTTCTGTCAATTTTAATGCCACATAATTAGAGGGTTATGGAGGCAAATAAAAATCTTGTTAAATTCATTACGACTATGCATACGCATCGGAATAGCTCAGTAGTAATTTGTTAAACAATAGAAACAAGCTTAAAATACCTGTCATAAACGCCAGATGAGAAGAAAAAAACATGAATAAAATGAAATGAAATGAAACGGAGAGTGCTCATTAGCCAAAAATCATTGTGATTTTTTTTTAATGTTTTTAAGCTGCTATTCATTTGTATTTAATTAGCCTTAAAAGATTTATGGCATAACCCAAAAAAAAAAAATCAAATCGACGCAAATCCCCATTAATCGTTATGTTATGAGTCGTAAATATAAACAAAACAAAAAAAAAACTTTTTTTTTTAATTATTTTTTATTGACAAGTTGTTGATCGTTAATTGCAGTGCGCGATAGGAATAAAAAGGTCACACAGAAAATAGTTTAGGAGGTCAGAAAACACAACGAATTATGCCGAAAATATGTTGGATTTTTTTAATTTGAATTCAGAAACTTCAGGAATATGCTGCAAAATATTTTAAATTCCAAAAATAAAAATATTTTTTACTATTAAGATAGTTTCAAGCATGCTTGAAGATGAAAACGAATAAAAAATGTCTCATACTTTGCTGACGGATTGTATTATGCAGAAAGTATGTTTTGTTTCTTCATTTGATTTCAGAAACTTAAGGAAACATTTCAAATTCTAAAAATAAAAATATTTTTTACTATTAAGATACCTCTTAAGATAGCTTCAAGCATGCTTGAAGGCAACAAACAACAAAAGATGTTTCATACTTTGCTGACGGATTGTTTTGTGTCCGGTCTAGACTAGACGCAACGTATTATGCAGAAAGTGTGTTTTGTTTCTTCTTTGGATTTCAGAAACTTCAGGAAACATTTGAAATTTCAAAAATAAAAATATTTTTTTACTATTAAGATAGCTCTTAAGATAGCTTCAAGCATGCTTGAAGGCAACAAAGAACAAAAGATGTCTCATATTTTGTTGACAGATTATTTTATGTCCAGTTTAGGTCAGGTTTAGAAATCAAATGACAGCCACTGTTGTAAGGAAATAAATAAATAAAGTTGGCAATTATGGTGTGCTCAGAGAAGGTTTTCAAAACTATGGCAACGTCGAGTATGAACTTTAAATTTTGTACACAGAGTTCAGACGATTCAAATTCTAAAGTAACGCAGTCATTTAACTTCAGTAATGCATAAGAATTTGGATAGGGTGGTATTGGTTCAGCCAACATACAACAGTTCAGTCACAGTTCACTCACATTTTTCGTTTTGCTCGACATGTATGACTGTGGCCTCACGTCTAATACACCAACACACTACCTACTACACTACGACGAAGAGGTTTAGCCAACAGTCTGACTTATTAAAAAAGTGAATAGCTTCGCTACCAAGTCCTATGCCTAATAACAATAACAATTTGAAGGGCTTTACTACATTTATGTTAGGATACAGCTCACGGTTCGTTCGCCTATCTGTACTTTTCATTCACTTGCTTTCTTTATCTTAACTGACTTTCTAGTGCTGGTTGGAATATCCAACAATAAAGGACAATAATTAGCTTATTAGACTTGTTGACACGTTTCCAATACCTGGCCAGAATTCTCGAATAAAACGAAATATGAGGGCGACTTCCTCTCAGTAGATTTCTGGCAAAAACTCTGAGACGAAATAAAATTTAACATGAAAAAATTTCTCAAAAATCTGTCGTTCGGAGTCGACGTTAAAATGTATGTCCCAACTCTCATGTATAAAATTAACACACACAACATGAGTTACGTGAGAAGCTAGGTTGTAATACTGACTGAAGGATTTGTAAGACTAATAAAGTAAGCAAGTGTGACAAACAATGTCGTAATCTTGAATGAAGAGTTGTAATGACCAATTATGTTATGTAGGACAAATAAAACACAAATACAGAAGCTTAGTTTATGCCAAATTCGGAATAGTTTTCCTGGTTGTAAGAGGTATATGGTTGTTAGTCGAAATCCTCTAATGTGCTGACCCTCTGATTTCACAAGGAGAAGATTTTGGAATTTCAAACAGATTCCTTGAAAAGATAGAGCAGGTTATTCTGTAGTTGGCTGGCTATCGGCGATTGTTGTATCTGAACTGACTTACGGCTGAGGCTAAGAAAACCTAAGATTTGTGTCTATTGAGTTCCTTATAAGCGATTGTGATGCCAGATCGCTGACGTTGGGAAAGAGTTAGAGATGACAGAGCAACTCCTCTGTAAGTCTAGAGCAACTCCTCTGGCTCTTTGTAGTATTAGAGAACCGAAATTTCGACTTTCCAGAGCTTTATAAAGGGATTGAGCTGATTAAGACGTATGCTTAACTAATCCCTCTGCTTTGGCTTCTGCTCTTTACTATCAATCCTTTTATCAATCCCTTTCTCTTAACATCATTTCCTTTCTCTTTATTGATTCATACTTCGTGACTACGACTATGTTAGCTATTGTAGTGGTGAACAGTTCAATGGGTTCTGGTCTTTACTAAGTTAGTACTTAATGTAATGCAGTGCCGTCATAAGTGTCACTCCATCTATGTTGGCAATCACGCTTAAATCTAGCAGATTTAAAAGAAATGTTCAAAATCTATTCAATTTTAATTTAATAAAAAGCCAATTTGTTTATCAATAATAATCGATTGGAATTTGGTAACTTCATTCATTCATTCATTCATTCATTCATTCATTCATTCATTCATTTACGAATTTTAATGAATTTTAATGAATTTTACGTTTCGTTTTTTCTTTTTCTTTCATTATGAATATGGTTGTGACATTTTTTTATTTTTCGACCCAAAAACCAGAAAAACTAAACTTTTATTCACACATTAAAAGAAAAAAGCGAACTAAAGAAGCGTTAGCAGAGCTTCTTCTCTTAAACAGAGCCATTGCGGAAAGCCACACCACCGGTGTGGATGGACGGACTGATAGTCTTACCTGCAGATGAATATTTGAAATGTTTACGAAATACTTTATTAATTTGTATTTCTAAACTTGATTTGTTTTCTTTCATCATATTGTTGTTGTTGTTGTCATTTGTTAAATTTGAAATATTTTGTTGACCAAATTTTATGGCTTAAAAATTGGTAGATCGGTCAATCGTTTGTTGTTGATTGCAATTTCGTATTGAAAAGAAAGAAAAAATAGAAACGAAAATAAAAAAAATTTCATCAAATTTTAGTATACAACAACAACAATAACATCAACAACAATAACAATAGCGTCTACAAAAAATATCCGTCCGTTCATAGCAATAATTCAAGGTTGAAAAGTCTATCTTCAGGTATTTTTATTTGTACAAGTTTCTACGGGATTTGAATGGTTTTTATTGCGATTTGATGAATTGATCATCAGACCAAAGTAAAATGAATGAATGAGTGAATGAATGAATGAATGAATGAACGAATGAACGAATGAACGAATGAACGAATGAACGAATGAACGAATGAACAAATGAACGAATGAACGAATGTATGAGTTCTTCACTCTGTAGATGTCATTAGCTTTTCATAATTGAAGTTATTTTTTAAATATTTTTTATTACAACAACACATTGGACAATTTGTTGTTGTGTTTGGGTTCAAGCTCAAGTTCCTTTTTCAATTGGAGTTTAAACACTCAGTTTGAATAGAAATTTTAAATGTTTACTGGCCATATGGACTGACAAATGTAGGAACGAGCTCTTGCTTATAACGTTTCATTTGGTGGAATGTTTCAGTAGCATTGAATTGAATTTGTGGCTCTAGTTTGTTGAAGATTTCGTTGTAATATTATCAATTACTTGTGGGGTTATTTGTATAAAATGTAGATTTGAGAAGGACCCGCAGAAAATAATCCAAAAACCTGCTAAGTGGACTTAAATTCGTGATCATAGCTCTTTGCTTCTATCAAACAAACGTCCGTTGTGTCTGTGTTAGCGTATGTCCACTATTCCACGCTAGCACTTCTCAGTTAGTCTGACAAATTCTGTGAAGGTAGAGATTTTACCCAAAATCACCTCTGGCTGTACCAAATGTGATGATGTATTCTCGGTAACCGAATTTTCAGCATTTTATTGTTGTTTGATTGTGCTGCCTTCGATCTAAATATAAGGACGCTAAAATGTCTCCCAAAATCCTGTTACACTAACAAATTGTAGAATGTGGTTCGGTTTTAGTCGTCGTAGTCTAGTAGGTAGTGCGTTGGCTTATTAAACGTGAGGCCTGGGTTCAAACCCCAGGTTAGAAATCTGCAACTAAACGAAATCTAAAAAAAAATTATATTTCTTCGGCGACTTCCTCTCTGCATCATCATCATAAAAACCTTATATCGGTTATGAAGCCATTCCTATTCTGAAAAGTGCTCTTCGAGTCTACACTGAGCAGTTAGAAGAACGATTACTATTCTCGGGTCAAATCGGAATAATATGATGACTAAGAATCTCTTGTAGCTGTAATTAATCAAAAAACACGTGAAAGGAGTTTACGGTCCAGTCCGACCGAGGTTTCGGCAAGTGTTCCCTTACATACTTTTCTTCCCGCTTCACAGAAAGGTAGAAAGATAGTGGCCTTATTAGTGACTTGGAAGCTTCTATACTTGCAAGCTCATCCGCCTGCTTACTGCTGTGAATTTCAATATGATCTAGAATCCAGCAGAAAATTACGCTATTTTCCCTGGCTATGTTATTCAACTTGCCCACACGATTACATATTATATTCTCGAGTTTATCTCATAAGAACTGAGTGCACGCATAGCGGCCTTAGTGCCCAAAACTACTACTATAGTCCGTCCTTTGTACTTCGGTTTTTACTTGAATTGAGCACATCCTTCGATGACTAGAGAGGATACGTACATACCTACATATATAATTGGTCATTACAACTCTGCAGTCAGGATTACAACCTACAACCTCCGGCCAACTATGTTGTGTGTGTTAATTTTTATATATGAGTGCGGAACGTACTGTTTGAAGTAAGCGACTAACAACGGATTTTTTGAGAAACTTTACAAGGCAATTCGATTTTATTATCAGAATTTTTTACCAGAAATCTGTTGAGAGGCATACTCTAAAGAAATATTTTTCGTATTTCGTTTTATTGGAGATGTCTGACCTGGATTTGAACCAGGGCCTCACGTCTAATAAGCCAATACACCACCTGCGAGGCTCCCTACAGAGTATATAGCTTCCAAAGCGATTCAGTCTTGTTGCAAAGCATTGCCTAAAATGACAGAGTAAAGTAGGGAATAGTCAGTCAACTGCCCGATTTGTTAGTTTTCAATGCCTTTTGATGAAACTCGAATGAGTTTTTAATTCCATTACCCATAGCCATAGCGTCCTGTTCCAACTACCATATGCAAAAGTGTTAAATCCGATAGAACCTCCCCGTGTTTAAAGAAGGCATCGCAGTCTCCTATCGTAGCCAATTGCATATGAACTGTTTTCTTATTCCTTTTGCCTTTTAAAATATAACCCCATTGGCCATAATTGACTTCGCCATCGTGATGTACGTTCAGTGCATAATACGTGTGATGCACGTTCAAAATTATCTTGCAAGCGTTCTGCAGATCATTACTACATAATTGGCCCTAAACTTTGATGAAACTTGGACTTTGTTTTGATTAGTCTTTCACTAAGTAAATAAAACTTTCGACGAAAGATATTTGATAGGTTTAAGAGTAACTTAGTGATTAATCTGATGAATGTCATCCTGCATTCTTGAACAATCTTTATTGGGGAGCCTTCATCTTCTGAATGCTTTTTTTTATTATGATAATAATTTGACTTTCGCTTACTTTATTATGCTTTTATTTTCATTTCAGATATCAGAAAGGGGCATTATTTTAAAGGAGCAAATAGGAAAGGAAGGTAAGTTTGGAAATTTATTAAAAATGCAAACATCTTCGTTAAATTGTCTGCAATTTCAAATTGTAGTTTCATTACAACAGGATTACAATTTAGATTTTCACATCACCCATGTTGTGTGTGTTAATTTTATCCAGGGTTTACTGTCGACTCTAAACGACAAGTTTTCGAAAATCTTCATGACAATTTTATTTGTTCACAGAGTTTTTGCCAGAGAACTGCTGCGAGGGAGTCGCCAAAGAGATATTTTTTCTGAGCTAAGATCTGAACTACGTGCTCACGTCTTATAAGCCATTGCACTAGCTACAAGACTACCAAGACTTTAATAATTTAAATGCGCATTAATTTCCTTTAAATCGTATGCAAAATTGTAATTATTGACCCAGTTAACATGCTTTGCTTCAAATGTAAAGGGTGTCATGGCATCATACAATAAAACAATTACAACCTAAAGCCTCAATTACTGTTTCTGTTACCGTTACTGTGTTTCAATGGCAACAATTTCCTAACAATTTAACAGTGACATCATTATGCCTATGGTTACAGTTCCAATGCATATCAATTCCAATTTGAATTATTTTTCATCGTTATTAGATTCGCTTATAGACACAGACGACTCACCAATAAAAGTGTCATGTGCACGCCTAACTTTGAACGAATTCAGGCCATTAAAAATAAGCCAATGCGACGCATTTTGTATTTATATTGTATTGTATTTCTCTTATCCACCTTGCTACTCAAAATTTTAAATTTTTAATATCTCAGCTGCATTACTCGCTCTCGAACACTGTGCTCATAAGCAAAAATCACGAAAATTTTTTTTCGATTTTTTTTTATTTTTTTTTTTTTTTTTTTTTTTTTTTTTTTTTTGTTGAATTTTTAAAAGCATTCGGCATTTCAAATTGAATTCTTTCTGCAGTTTATATTTGAACATGTTTTGGAAATTTACAGAAAAAAACCAAAAGAATATTATATATTTCAAGTATTTAATTAGAGAGGATAGGGGTTTAATGGCCTTAAAAGTTAATTTTTTTTTCTATTTTTTTTTGGTTTCTGGAATTATTTTTCTTCCCAAAAAATTAAAAATTCTTAAAGCGCTTATACGTTTAAAATATGATTTTATGAATTGTAATGAACAAAATGAAATGAAATTTTGATGCAATCCACACTTTCAATGTCACATTATTATTAGTTTTTTTTTTTTTTGGTACTTTTTTTCCCCCAACAATATTTTATTCATCATTAAGGTACTTTTTTTGATTTTATTTCTTCACTAAATCACAAGAATTCTTAATAAGATTTTGTATACTCAACGGTTACGATCGAGATTTTTTGAAACATTTCCTGAAATTCAAGGCTACCTCATAAACAATTACCAAAAAAGGGGATTTTTTAGTGTTCTTATGGTTTTGGTACTTTTTGGTAATTTTATTGAAAGATTTATGCGAGTTTTTTATAAAACACACACATACATACATACGTACATATGTACATAAATGGTCATTACAACCCTTCCGTTATGACTACGATCTAGCTTATCACACCACTTATGTTGTTTTTGTTAATTTTATATAAGAGTGGCGGAACCTACAGTTTAAAGTCCACTCCGAACGACAGATTTTTGAGAAAATTTTCATGGCAATTTTTAGTTACTCTCAGAGTTTTTGCCCGAAATCTGCTGGGAGGAAGTCGCCGAAGACATATTTTTTCATACTTTGTTTAGTTGGAGATGTCTGATCTGGTGTTTGACCCCTGACCTTAAGTCTAATAAGCCAACACAGTATCTACTCAAAAAAAAACTCTTTTCAAAATCAAATTTTTATAAATGTTTTCCACGATCCTGACAAACTGCTGGACTCTGTTA
>QOCX01000826.1:0-11770 GCA_005959815.1 Sarcophaga bullata
CACTTTAGCTTGATCAAATTGACATCCTCAGGCTCAATATTGGTCTAATCACATTCTGTATAGTAAATATTTTTGTTTTCAATGTTTAACCGTCGATCTGTGATTCATTAGTGGGATTAAAGCTCTGCGCACTTGGATTGCTTTTGCACAGGTTTGTAAATCATGTGCTGCCCTTAAAAGATAATTTTTGTATCCTAGTGTCAAGTTTCCAAATATTGCTTAATCTGAACTCTAGCAAACGGTACACTGCTGTACCCTTTATCGAACTCTAAGATCAATAATAAATAAATATTCTATATACTTCATAAATATTTTTGTATAAGGCTAAAACAGATGTGTAGAATAAGATTTAATTTAATAATAATGGACCTTATTCCGTCCGGGGCGGGTACCTTTGAATGTTTTTTAGTCTTTGAGTAAAAATTTAACTTCATCTACGCAATTTGCAGTATGCTGGTAGGCAATTATTGAAACAGTTTGTTCTGTCTCTAGCATCATGTGATAACTTTGAACGCTTAAGATCAAGCGGATGAGTAATATTAACTCAGTAGTGCTTACGTTGAACTTTTTCATAATCATCAGCAATTATAAGTAGCGCTTTTTGAAAAGTGTTATGTACCCTTCAGTGCATCCAGCTGTTTAAACACTATTAGCGGTTTTTTACCCTTCTTATTGCTTTACTTAGATTCTCCAAAACTTTTGATGTCGTACTTAGCAAGCCCTTTTATAAATGACATACCAGCTGTCTCGTCTTTTGTCCCCTCCTTGACATGGGTAAATTTACTAAACCAAAGTCAGCCTGTGTTTAGGATAGCACTGAATTTGTACTTTCTTGTCTGATGTTAGAGTTACTTCTTTATGTAAATCTTTCTCCGGTTATGTTATTTCGTTGAACGCTACTTCAGAATACGCAGGCTAATCTGGAAACGTTTTCTCCTGCCAATTCAGCTTTTTACCTTTGGGAATTAGATGGAAGAGATTCCTTGGAGTATCACCGTAATTTTGTTGATGAAGAAGATTCGACGTGTTTCGTTACTGCTATCGGAACTACGTTGTTTTGTAGTTATGTGTTAACTATCGTCCCAATCAGTCAAAAAACTTTTCTTATATTCCAGTTTGTTCATGCTATACAACGCGGGATTTCCCTATAGTTTCTCTAATCCAGGTACCAAAATATTTTCTGCATAAATTTTGGACATATGGCCGATAAAAACTTAAAGATTATATATAATTTACCTCGGAGATATTTCACAGCGCGTCTACATATAAATTATAACGAATACTTGATTGCCACGGTATTTGATAAATTAACACAAAGATTCGAAGATCGTAACAGATATTCAAACTATGGTTTAATAAGAAATTTGCATGTTTAGCTCTTTTCTATCGTCATCTTTAAAGATAACAAAAGGGGTGAAGTAAGAATTTCTTATACACCTTCTTATTTATTTTTCTTTTTTCTTTTTCTGTCTGTTTTTAGAAATAAGGTTTTTACTATCTCTTTGCCTTAAGCTGTAAATACATACATTATAAATGTTTATATCATAATTTTTAACTCAAATATTTTTACTTGATGCAATACCTTTAAGTAATATCTGATAAGTTGTAAATATATTAAAATTTTTTATATTTTAAAAGCTGTTTGTAATGATAGTAATAATAATAAAAAATAAAAAAAATATTTATTTACATTTGACTTTTCTATGTTAACCGCCAATTTTTGCTCTGCATATTTGTTGCGTCTAATGCATTTGCTTTGCAAGACATTGCAACATTTTTTTCTCCCTCCGATTGCTATCAGCGTTTTTTAAACGTCATAATTATTCTCTCTTGTGGCCCCATAGGAAAGTATAAGCCGTACAATTGCTGTATACATCTAATGGATGAGACGATGCTGAAGGCGCTATCTACATCCAAACGGCTTTTTACAGACGTATAAGGCATTCGTCGCTTCCTTCATCCTTTCCTCCGTGTTTTTCATCGAGTTTGGAGTACAGAATGATACCCAAGAGCCATATAGTCGTTCCGTTCATTTTCGGAAAGGTATTTTGTATTTCCGAGTGAACGAGATAAGTTCTGTTTTATCTGGTTTCGCACCTAAGCCGTTTTTCTACATTCACCTGTGTACTCTTGCTAGTACTGATTCGAGCTGATCATTGAAAGATGCTTTCCCGTGACCAGTGTCACTACGTCGTCAGCATATACTATCATTTTGAAATGTCCGAATTTTATTTTCAGCAGGATTTGACTAATAACTTTGCCCTGAGTTATTCGTTTCCTGACGGAGGATAATCCCAATGAAGATTGGATGCTCCTAGATGATAACATATTTTCAAGTCTCTGTTTATCTTGTATTTCGACCCAATGTTCTCTGTGCATACATTGTTAAACGTTTCCTCTATATCTAGTATACGTATTCCTCACGAGCTTTCACTATAGTGCTAACAACTTCGGCAGGCGTCTTGTGCACTACACACTTCGAGACTACTCCTAACGAGCTTCTCCAAGCTTATCTATAGAAACGAGGAGATACTTATCGGTCTGTAGTCCTTCGGTGCTAAGTGGCTCTCTTTTTCTGCTTTGGGAATAAAAGCTACCCTTATCTCTCTCCACTCATCAAGTACATAATTTATACGAGTATACATCCCTTGAAAATCTGTTCGATGAGAGAGATGATACCGTCGCCTGCCAGTTGTAGCATTATTGTATAAATGCCATCCGTTCCCGGAGACTTATAGAGTTTGAATGACTTGATTGTTATGTTATCTTTTCCCCTGTTACCATGTTATCGATGAGACTTATTTCCTCACTATTGTGAGTGTGGTGTGAGTCTCAATTAATAAATCAAGCGATTCTTGACTTCTGACTGTGGACTAATTGCTCTTATTATATATAACAAGTTTAGTGTTAGGTATGAAATCGAAAAATAAATCACCCCTGCTTATGATGTCCATGCTTCCTCATACGATGTGGTGGACATTGGTATCGCTTTCTATCAGAACCTCAGGCGCCTCCTCGTCTTCCAGCGGGTTCGCATACTGCCACGATAGGGTCGGGATCGCAGAACTGTAGTAAGAGAAGAACGTTAACCACCCTAATCAAAGAAGTCTGCCTCATACGAGCCGGGGCATCGTCCACGTTCTCCTTGACTATGGACAACAACAAATTCCCGCTTGCAGCATTAAAATGGAGCAGATTAATCTGAATCACCTTCAACCGTTACGGTATCGATAGTATTAGCCTTAGATGTCCATTGTAATGATGCCAGGCAAAATTTGTTAAAATGTGTATTTCACAGTAATAAGTTATTGATCGCAAGTTTAATGCTTATTATATATGCTAGTCTCTTAAACCTTTTTCATTCAAACCAATAACCTGCAGAATGCTCTAGGCGATACGTTCACCAATTTGCAGTTTTGTACAGGTCTCGCTCACGAATAGTGCAGTCTTGTCTCGAAAGCAATTTTATAGATTGACGTACCTTGCACGCCAATCCAATGCTTTGTATTCACGAAGTAAACTAAACTCAACAAATATAAAATTCAATTTATCACCAAAAAATATAATTGTTTGCAGACAACATTCGAAATAAGCACCGATTGTGAATATGCGATTACAAAAATTTGCTGCCCTGTGTACTTACCAAATATATCGAAAAATATTCTTGTTCCAACTTTTGTAAATAAACGGTCGAATATTGTTCATTCGGTTTATTTCTTTACCTTCACTTGGACCCAATCACTGGAAATACTTTTGCTCACTTCACATCTATAAGGTAGGCAAGTAATTAAATTAGGCAAGTAATTAAATTACACCTGATCTCTGGGTTTAAGAAATCAGGATCCCAAAATATGTGTTTGACGTCATAATCAACGGCTACCGGAAAATATGTTCCTAGAGATCTATATTGGCGAGTATACCGATGATATATAAAAAAATTACTATTCGTCGATGTTTCTTGCAACCGCATAATGTGGAAACATAAATTTTAAAGACAATGTTTGGTGAAATTCGTCCAATTTTGACTTTGTGTCTATTTGTTTAATTTAAGAAAGTATTTGATCTCACCTTAATGCTGGCTGATCCCATTTAAGTCCCAGGATCGCCTATCATCGTTTGCTGCATCATATTGAACATAAAGCTATACATTGCCTGCAACAATTTATAAATTGTCTCTGCAAGAGGACTTAAATTATAACTTTACTTAATGATTCGTATACAGCGTCACTATACGATTAGAGAATAATATACTGCATATAGATTACTATTCTGTGAAACCATGCCATGTACATTTTCTATGCAATTACTACCATAATTACTGAGTTTCTTCATAGATGAGACGAAATTGATTTATCGCATTTATTCCTTGGTCCTTGGAAAGCTTGTATCTTTGTGTGACGATACGTCTTCCAGTTAAGACATTGAACGTGCCCTGGTTGTTTACGAGGTTCCATTATGGCGACTTTACAGATAGGATTATGTCAATTTGATGTCACAAGTTTTAAATTTCACTCGAAATGTTTTTAAATTTTACCTCTTCGGAATATTGGCATTATTGCTTTTAAAATCTTTTAAATTATTTTATAACTAATGAATAAAGAAAGTTAAAAATCTCATGCAGTCTCATCTCAACAATATATGGCATTTTGTGTGTAAACATACTTTTTTATGTTAATTTAGTAGTACCCAAACTACTCTAATTTAGGGATCACTACTTTGAAATCAAATCTAACTTATCTTAAAGTATTCAAGCAAGAGGGGAATATTTCAATTAAGAGTTTTCATTTAATTACGATTGATCTTATTATGTAATTAAAAGAGGGTAAAGAGGGGTAAATATTTACTTTAAACAATCTTGATACTGCGTTGAGTTGTAATTAAAGTCCAATTTAATAAATTTCTATAATATAAGTACGTTCGAACCTAACGTGAGAAATTGGTACTTTATTTGAAATTTGTACTTTCTTACTACTGTAGATATTGTTAATCTACGAGTCCTTACTTGTACACAAATAATGATCCTACTATGGTCAGAGTATTAATGAAACTACCTTATGATATTTTTAGTTTATTCTCTAGTTGATAAGTATAGTGTTCAAGTGTATAGTAATTATTCATAAATTGCTCATTATTTTCATTTTTAAAAATTTAACACGTAAACATGAATGTAGTGAATACAAACAAAGCACAGTATTTTATACTAGTATTATTTCATAATAAAAATTCTGTAACTTTTAATTATAGTTGCAGTTTAACAAGAAATGAGTAAAAGTATAGCGTCAGAAAAGCTTAAAAATGCAGAAAGTGATGACCATTCACAAAGTGACGATGATGATACCATAAATGCCCATAAATTTAATACTGACCTCAGCAGTTTTTTAGAAACTAAATTAGGCAATAAAGAGGATGAAGCCGTAGTACAAAGAACAGCAATGCCAAAAGACCTTCGAAAATATTACGAAAGTAAATTAAGTAATGCACAGTCGAATAAAGACAGTATCGAATGTCAAAAATTACAATTGCTTTCTACAAAAGCGATGTTAATAAGAAATTGCCATGTTGCCTTGGAAGAAGATAGACGAATGAAATCTGCAGAAAAAAATCTACAGAGTTCTTCTTTACAAATAACTTCAATAGACGGATTTTTCAATCGAAAGCGGGGAAGACCACCTAAAAACAGATTTATTGAAGTTTACAAAAATGTAAGTTACTCATTTATACAAATATTTTAGGAAACAAGTATAACTTAGAACTTAGTAGATTATTATCACGTATTTATCATATGAAGACTATATTTACATATGAACATTCTATAAATACATATGTTTACACATATATATGTATGTAATTGAAAAAGGATTTACTTCAAATACAATGATTAATATTTTATAGAACTGTTTAAGCATTTTGACTATTAGCTTTTAAATTAAGTGTATTGATCAAATGTATGTATATCAAAGAAAATCTTGTAAAATATTGTTAAGAAAATGGAAATGGTGTAACATCGTTTAACATTAAAATGTTAAACAAAAGCTACGAAAACAAAACAACGGACATGTTTACTTGATTAACAAATAAACAAAAGAATTACTAGTGTCGAGGGAAAGGTGTCAAATTTGGAAAAGACCGTCGACACGAAAATTATTGATTTGGAAAGGACCTTTGATGGAAAACTCGTTATGATGGAGGAGAAGTCAACAACCTCCTGAACCAGTGAACGGAATCTGCGAGTGTCGTACCTGAAGGCATCGGTAGGATAAGAATACCTTACTTTTATGGTAGCTCGCCCCTATCAACATTTAAATTCCAGCCAGTAGAAGGCTTTGGAACTGATTATGGCGTTAAAAGGCGCCGCAGTCTAGATTATAGAAACCATGCTCCGCAAGCCACAGAAACAACTACAACAACTTAATGGTGGCGTTACAGCGTACATTCGGCGACGAGCACAAACGGGGACTGTACCGCATGGAGTTAAGGTGCCGAGCGCAAAAGGCTAATGAGTAACTTGAATCCTTTGCAATGGAAATCGAGAAATCAGAGCAGCTCACATATCCAGAAGAAAATCACCCATTGATAAATAACTTTAAAACCGAAGCGTTTGTTAATGGAATACGTGATCCAGACGTCAAACTAGCGTTGTGTTCCACACAGAAGACAATCTTTGCGGAGACTGTGGCCTTTGTGACCGCTCCCATGATTTCTAGACCACAAGTAAGCAAAGTGCGAAGTCGTGGAGGAAGAGGAATCCCTTTTAAACAAATTTAAAGAAAAAGTTTTGGAGGAAAATGGACAGAGGGCCAAAGCTAAATGTTTTAATTATGGAAAGGGCGGTCATTTCGAAAGAAACTGCAAAGCGCCACCCAAAAGATCAAGATCCGTCTCACCAGTAAGGAATAATGAACGGGCGAACTACCAACCATCTTCGGAAGAGTCCCCGTTAAACTAAAACGAGCTAGTACTAAGGGGCAAGTGCTGGCTCTTACAAGCAAGGGCCCATATCAGTTATAACAACAACCTTACGGTGTGCGGGTACATAAATGGCAGACAACACACCTTCACTATAGACACCGGTGCGACGCAGTTTATCATCAGACCAGATGTAGTGAAGGAGAAGTGTGAGATACTGAGTAATCTAAGACTACGGACAGCTACCGGAGAGTCTGCCACCGTCCACGGGAAAACAGAGGCGAAGGTGACTATAGCCAACATTTGTCATGTCATGTCTTTATTGTTGCCGATATTGTGGACAAGGTTATCTTTGGTTCCGATTTTATGATAGCTTATGGCATCAATTAGAATATGGAGCAATAGATAATGAATCGGCGAAATGTGGATACCTCTTGACGTGGGATACAAACAGCAGGTGCACGCCAGAAGGTTAGTTGCTGTCGAACGACAAAAATTACCACCTCAGAGTGAATCGTTGATATGGGTGCGAGAGTGTGAGAAAAACCTCTTATGTGTTGTTAAACCAGCCGAAATTCAGACTGATTTGTTATCAGAAAAGGTCCTCGTCAAATCCACCAAACAGAGAGTAGTACCGGTGAGAGAGCTGAATCCACCAGGCCATGAAAAAGACATCTGTAAAAACTCCGAGGTGGGCCAATGTGGTCCAGTAGATGCAGTAATAAACAGCAAACGATTGACAGAACCTGCCGAAATGTCAGTCAAGGACCACGGGGAATTTCATGTAAAAGATGAAAATTGGGTACCAGGTCTAGCAGCTCTAGAGAGAAATAAAGCCAAAAAGCTGCTAAAGAGGTACGCTTGCGCTTTTGCCACAAATAATAAAAGTCGAGGTAGAACTGCCATGGTCAAACATGAAATTTATACTGGCGAAGCGACACCGATAAAACAGGCACCCAGAAGCATAAAACTGGCGAAATGAAGAGGAACAGGGTAATTGAACCGTCATTTCAGCACCTGTAGCCTTGGTCAAAAAGAAAGATGGCAGTACAAGGTTCTGCGTAGACTACAGGAAGTTGAATGATGTTACTAAAATGGATAGTAACCTGCTACCAAGAATGGACGGCACGCTAGCCGGAACAAAGTGGTTCTTCACATTGGATCTACAAAGCCGATATTGACAGGTGGAGATTGCAGATAATGACAAGGAGAAAACTGCATTCAGCGCGAACGGCGGCTTGTGGCAGTTTGAAGTCATGCCATTTCGACTCTGTAATGCTCCAGCCACATTCGAAAGACTTATGGAACGTGTACTAAAGGGACTGCATTGAAAGACTTGCCTGGTGTACTGCGATGACATAATAGAGATGAGCAGAATTTTCAACGAACACCTTAAGAACTTGGGAGAAGTTCTGTAGCGAATATCAATGGCAGGACTAAAATTAAGCGTAAAGAAATATGCATTCTTCCAAAAACAAGTGAAATATTTGGGGCATCTTGTGACAGCAGATGGCATATCCATGGATGAAGATAAAATACGAGCAGTTAAGGACTGGCCTAGTCCCCAGAATCTTCATGGATTACGCAGTTTTTTGGTACTATGCACGTACTACAGACGCTTTGTGCTTAACTTTGCTAGTGTGGCTGCAAGCTTGCATGATCTCCCCAAGAAATCAAAGTTGTATAAATGGGGTGGATCACAGGAAAAGGCGTTCCAGACACTAAAAGGACTATTGCGTGCTGCACCAGTTTTGGTGTATCCAGTCCCTGGAGAAAAATTCATTTTTCAATGATGCTAGCAGATATGGTATTGGTGGGTGTACTTTCCTAAGTAGGCTACTATAGTCGCACACTGTCGAAGCCTTAACGGAACTATCGTGTGACTCAACGGGAGCTACTTGCAGTGATGGAATGCATAAAACATTATCATAAGTACCTGTATGGCTAACATTTTCTGCTAAGGACTGATCATTCTGCACTGAGATGGCTACTGCAATTCAAAAACCTTGAAGGACAGTTAGCACGTTGGATTGAACGAATCCAGACTTATGACTTCAACATTGAACACCGAAGAGGCATAAAAGATGGGAATGCTGATGCTCTCTCATGCCGACCTTCTAATTTGGTGTGTAAACATTGTGTGAAGGCTGAGAAGAAGGAATCCATCATTGATGCGGCTAACGCAGATTGATGCCAACGAAAACTGGTCTGAGGCACAAAGAAGTGGCCTAATATTGGCGAATATTATAGCAGCTAAGTAAGAGGACAAACGGCCTACCAAAAATGAGATATCCGCAGAAGGTCCTCTTACAAAAGAATATTGGGTGCAATGGGACAGTTTAAAAGTGATAACAGGGTACTTATATCGAGATTGGGAATCGCAAGACCTCATCCAACCTAATAATTGTGCCTTCCGCCAAAATGAAGGAAGTCCTAAATGAATTCCATAATGGAGCTAGCGGAGGACATCTTGGAGTGACAAAGACGTTGGTAAGACTGAAACAACGTTTTTATTTGGTTGGGTGCCAGCAAGCAGTGGCGAATTGGATAGCAATCTGTACCCAGTGTATTGTAGCTAAAGGTCCCGTAAGAAGAAGTCGAATTCAGCTTCAACAATATAACTCGGACGCACCTTTCGAGCGGATAGCGATGGACGTAGCAGGCCCTTTTCCTGTCAGCAATGCCGGAAACCGATATGTTCTCGTCGTGGTGGATTATTTCAGCAAATGGCCGGAAGTGTATGCCATACCAAATCAAGAGGCGAGCACAGTAGTAAATGTTTTTGTAAGAAACTGGAACCGCTACGGGGTTCCAATAGAGCTACATACCGATTAAGGCAGAAATTTAGAATCAGCAGTATTCAAGGAAATGAGTGAGGTATACGGTATTATGAAGACTCGTACGACGCCACTCCACCCACAGTCCGACGGAATGGAATGTTTAATCGAACCCTGGAAGAATACTTGTGAAAAGTACTGAGCGAGCAGCAGACGGACACATTCCGAGGTTTCTACTGGCATACTGATCAGCGGTCCATGATCCAACATCTAGACCACCCGTTAAGGTTATTTTTGCGACTGAGATAAAGCTGTCTCGTGACTTAGAGTTTGGTATTAAGCTTGCTATAGAGAAAGATACCAAAACACGGAAAAACAGGAAAGTCTAAATGAAATTCATGAATTTGTAGGCACACGCATAAGAAAGGTCAGCGATAGAATGAAAGGTATATCATGCAGTAAATACGAAGGGCTTCCGTGAGGTTCAGCTGGTGCTGAAGAAAGGATTATCTCGTAAGCTACAAACTAGCTGGGATGGACCTTATAAAATAATTAAAAGGTTAAACGATGTCGTTTACAGGGTACAGAAAGCTAACAGCCCCCGAGCAAAAATAAAAGTCGTCTACATATAGCGACTGGAGAAATATAGGAGAAGAGATAATGAGTCTATTCGGGACGAACAACCTTAAGTGGGCGGCAATGTTACGAAAATGGAAACGCTGTAACATCGTTTAACATTAAAATGTTAAACAAAAATATAGCAACAACATTACTATACGAAAGTGGGATAAACAAGTAAACTACAAGCAATAACAACACTGCGAGGACAATCGTAAACAATATACACATACAACAAATAAGAAGGCATGAATAAAAGTAAACAACGATGTTTACATTTATGGTGATTTTGAAAAGGCGAAGCCTCGAACGTTCGCTTCCAAGAACCTTCATCAGACTATTTACGTTGCTAGATAAAAGGCAAGACAAAGTCGGCAGTAGTCAGAGTACTTTTATCATATGGAAAGCAATATAACCGCTTTCCGAAATGTTCTCTCGCGTTAGCAAAACGGGACGATCTGTATAAAGGTTTAGTTAGTCAAGCGTAAGAAATGTAAAATCGTACCGTACGTAGCCTTAAAAACGTTTGTGTAGTTATAGAAACGTAAAAACGGGGCATATGTCAACGAAGAATGTAAACAAAAAAGAAACAGAACACAAAGCAACACACACACGAACACAACACAATGCAAAGAAATTGGTATACAGACATTTGCACGAAGTCATCTGTTCAGAACAGTGATGAGTGTTGTTAAGAAAAAGCAAAATTCAAAAAGTACCAATTGAGCCTTAATTGGAAGAGGTTATATTTACTTCTTAAATTTTCTGTTATTATTATATTTATTTTTATTCTTGTAATATTATGAAATATTACATTTTTCGTTTACTCTGAGTCAATATTTATGAAATTCAAATATAAGTAGAGTCGAATATTGCTCTATTCAAATATTTTTTATTAAATTGCAAATTAATATGTCTAGTTAGAATAGTGATAATAAAAAATGGTTATGAACATTAGAATCATGAGAATATGTATTTAAAAATTTTAAAGATTAAAAAGATTTATGTTTAAATAGAAAAGTACCAAAGAGGGCATTTCCATTACATTGCCACTCAGAATACATATTTTTTACTTAATTTGTTTCAAAGTATTTTCATACACATTGCAGTCATAATAATGATAACAATAATAATTAAAGAAAAATCATTTTAAAAAATTTAAGTGATTAATATATACGATTAATATATATGAAAGTACCAAAAAACAGAATTCGTACCACTTCGTCGCTAAAAATACATCCATATTATTTATTTATTTTGTTAAAATTGTTTTGGGAGCACAAAAAAACATAACAAAAAGTATTTAATTCTTATAAAATAATTTTTTATTTTTATTTTAATTAAAAATTAAAAATTTCAGTATATACATGCAACAATTTAAAAGTTTTATATAAATAAACTTGAATGTACCAAAGAGGGCATTTGTGCCGCAATGCAACTCTGCATACAATAGCCCCATCACTCATGTT
>QOCX01000826.1:11780-23832 GCA_005959815.1 Sarcophaga bullata
ATTTTGTGTTCATTATTATTAAAAAATAATTAAAAAATATTAAAAGATAGAATGCTACTGTGCTGTCTAATAGTAAAACTAACACGTCGTTTACAAACATATTTCATATGGTAGCCTTGTTTTTCCGGAACAATTGTTCGAAGTGGGTGAATCGTTTCAGAACAATCTCTCAAAAAACTAAAATTGTTTCAGAACAAAAATTTTGTTCCGAAACCATGGGTGAATCCAGCTTTACTGGTTAGCTGTGTTGCTAACGAGAGAGAACGTTTCGGTAAGCATTTACATTGCTTTCCATATGATAGAAAGAGAACGTTTTTTACGGTACGTTACGTTACGTGTGGCTAACTGGCACTTAAAACAGTATTCTCTCTGTTTTTAAGTAACATTTGAACACGAGTGATGGGGCTATTATATGCAGAGTTCCATTGCGGCACGAATGCCCTCTTTGGTACATTCATGTTTGGTTATATAAAACTTTATAATTGTTGCATGCATATAATGAAATTTTTAATTTTAAATTAAAATAATAATAAAAAAGATATATTTTAAGAAATAAATACCTATTGTTATGTTTTTATTGTGCTCATAAAACAATTTTAACAAAATAAATAAATAATATGTATGTATTTTCAGTGACGAAGTGGTACGAATTCTGCTTTTTGGTATTTTCATATATATTAATCGTATATTTTAATCTCTTAAATTTGTACATAAAAAATGATTTTTCTTCAATTAACATTGTTATTATTATGACTGTAATCTGTATGAAGAAACTTTGAAACAAAAAAAATAAAAAATATGTATTTTGAGCGGCAATGTAACGCAAATTCCCTTTTTGGTACTTTTCTATTTATACATAAATCTTTTTAATCTTTCAAATTTGTAAATACATATTTAAACATACATAATTGGCCACTACAAACCTTCAGTCAGGATTAGGGCCTAGCTTCTCACACCACTTATGTTGTGTGTGTTAATTTTATACATGAGTGGCGGGACCTACAGTTTAAAGTCGACTCCGAACAACAGATTTTTTGAGAAACTTTTCATGGCAATTTTATTTACTCTCACAGATTTTGCCAGAAATCTGCTGAGAGGAAGTCGCCGAAGAAATATTTTTTCACATTTCGTTTTTGATGATTGACGGGGGATTCGAACCCTGGTCTTTCTTCTAATAAGCCTACCTACCTACTACCTACTAGACTGCGGCGACTACATGTTTAAATACAATTTAAACTACTAATTATAAGAGTATTTTTTATTATTACTATTCAAGCTAGAGATATTGATTGGCAATTTAATAAAAAAAAAACAAAAACAATTTGAATAGAACAATTTTCGACTGTACTTATATCAAATTCCATAAATATTGACTCATATCAAACCAAAAATGTAATATTCAATAATATTACAAGAATAAAAATAAATATAATAATAATGCTTTATAATAATCTTGCTTTATCTTAACAACACTCATCACTGTTCTGAACAGTTGACTTCGTGCAAATGTTTGTATACCAATTTCTTTGCATTGTGTTGTGTGGGTGTGTGTGTTGCTTTGTGTTCTGTCTCTTTTTTGTTTACATTCTTCGTTGACATATGTCCCGTTTCTAAAGTTTCTATAACTACACAAACGTGTTTAAGGCTACGTACGTTACGATTTTAGGTTTTTTACGCTTGACTAACTAGCCCTTAAAAGTTCAGCCAGTCTTGTGGAAATAATCGTGGGTTGAAGATCTCCGTTACAAAGTTTTATAGAGCAAGTGTAATAATTGTTATTGTTTATCGCAAAGGGCATAAACGGAGGAATAACAAATAAAGCAATTGTTGTCGTTTGAACAAGTTGTGAACAGTAACGCACAAAATTGTGCAATTAATAAAGAATTTAATTAAAACTGTACATAAATTTCTTTTTATTTTTGTTTGCAATCTATGAGCTCATATTTCAAACGTTTTTAAAAGGTAAAAACGTATATAATTAATATATTAAGAAGCCGCAAATATGGAGAAGAGAGAGAGAGAGAGCAATTCGTAATTCAATTAATGGATTATTTATGTATTTATTTATTTTTTTTGTTTTTGAAATTCACATTTTTCTTTAAATCACGAGGCTATCAAACCCAAAAAAACTGAATTTTGGCAGGAGCGAATTTCGGTTTTTGCGACTTGTTGGTCACTTATGGCCCCTACTCAAACAATTTTGAAAGGTCGAATAGTGTTTATGGATTTGAAAATGTTTATATTGAAAATGACAGAAATGCCTTCTCCAGAATGAGAGGTTTATAGTAAATAGTCCAGCTAAAAAACAAATTCTCTCCGTAATACGCTACGTAATTCACTAGTAAATTGACTACGACTAATTCTGTGATGGACTTGGTTGATCTTGAATGTAAAATTTTCTCCGTCGCTCACTGTAGCGAAAACCGAAATGCATTGCATTTTTATTTTTTGCTGCAAATAAATTAAACTTTAAAAAATAGTTGCCCTGGTTGTCCAGTGGATAGTGATCGTGCATTCGATTCCCATAAGAGACTCTGGCCTGTTAGACTACACCAGTAAGTAAAATTTAAAGCTCTGTGAATTATAATTAATAATAAATAAATAATAAACCGATATCTCTGCCTTTATCTATTAATTTAATAGCTGCTGTTAATTCGTAAATGTAGCGATTAAAATTTTCATCACGCATACAAGTTAATGAAACCAAAAATGTTCAAATGTTCAGTATTGAGCACACTCCGCACAGTTGTGTCTCAAGTCTTCCATACAATAATTTGGTCATTCATTCATTCATATTATTGTTAATGTCTTTTCATGTTTGCCATTGTCATGCCATTTTCATATATTTAATAAATAATGACGATTGTTTTTCGATTTGAAAGGTCTTAATTGCTATAGACAAATTATTTTTTGTTTGTATTTTAGAAATTCCCATTTGCATTTTAATGTACATTGTTTACCACAGTAACGAAATGTCAAAACGTTTGGTACGTTTACACGTTTTTGTTACCCAGAAGCTTAAAGTAATAATTTCGTTTAGAGTCATTCATTGATTCCAATCTAAAAAATTCGGCAAAATACTGATTGGATTATGTTCTTAACATTTAAATACGCTACACACGCACATAATTTAATTTATACCTGCAAACCCTTACCTTAAGGGGAAAAAGTTAAATTTTTGGTCTATTTTATACTGTTTAATAAAAAACGAAAAAAAATAATAATAATTATAAATAGATAAGACCTACACATAAAAATTTATCGCAGCATATTTATAAATGAAAGATACTTTTGTTGGCTGGAATGGTATATGTTGAGCTAAGAGAATGTGTACGTAAATTGAAAAGAACACTGACTCTTTCCGTATGTAATTGTAATATTCTTTTATAGTACACCTATATGTTTTTGTTCAAGAATAGTCTTTCTGTAAAAAAAATATATATAATAATGACCCTTAAATCCCTATACGAAATCAATTTTATAAACTTTTTATCCACCATTGAAGTAACAACAAAATTAAATAAATTAATTTTATTTATTTAATAAAATTTTCTCATAATGTATTTCCTGATCGCTCAGCAACTCATTCACATTATTATTTATGGGCGTCGCTAATATAATTCGAGTTTATTTCTTCATTTCACTACAGTCCTACACCTCTGTTTGACCGCAATCTATTTTTTATAATATATTTTTTTAATTTAGTACTATTTTAATTGTAATTTAAAATTTATGTCAATCGAATAATTAATTAAATGAAATTAAAAATATTTTATGTTGATATTATTTAATTATTAGAAATTTGAAAGAAAGAATAATTGTAAACTGAAAATATTTTATTTGTTACGGAGTTTCCTAAGTTTTGAAGTTAGAATTTGAATACCTAACAAGAATTTGTTTACTGTTTTATATCATTTACGGTCAAAAACTGCCTTCTCTTTTTATAAACTTTTGTTTATGAAACTACTTTTGGAGTTTCCTTTCCTTTTGGTTTTAATTTCATGAGTTTTAATAAGTTTTAGGTTGTTCAGAATAACTCTTTTATAGTGCAATAAATGAATGTAATAAAACCGTCGCCGTAGTCTAGTAGGTAGTGTGTTGGCTTGTTAGACAAAAGGCCAAGGTTCGAATCCCCGGTCAGACATCAAAAACAAAATATGAAAAAAATATTTCTTCGGCGACTTCCTCTCAGCAGATTACTGGCAAAAACTCTGAGAGTAAATAAAATTGCCATGAAAAGTTTCTCAAAAAAAAAACTGTCGTTCAGAGTTGACTTTAAACTGTAGGTCCCGCCACATTTATATAAAATTAACACACACAACATAAGTGGTATGAGAAGCTGGGCCGTAATCCTGACTGAAGGGCTGTAATTGTAATAGTCAATTATTATGTAAAACCGTTACGCTAATAATTAAAAATAAAATAAAAAAAGAAGAAACTGCTACAACAGTAAAGGAAGTAAAGTAAATGCAGTAATCCGGATGTCTATGATTGTATGCCACTTCAGTTTCCTCTGACGTAACCAAAATATGTTTTTCGGACGAGAAATGCTTTTAAAGACATAAAGAAGTCCACTATAATCTTGAATTCCTTTTAAGAACCCACTAGAGCGGAGGTAATTTTAAATAATAGATTTCGTCCACTCTCATTATGAACTCATATACATACGTTTGAATGTACATTGATTGACAAATAAATTAAAAGAATTGGTGAAAAAACGAGTTCATAGAATATGGATAAGCTGCACAAAAATCGTGTAAGAAAAATTTGGGAGTTATTTGTTGTCCGAATAACATTTATAATGTGAGACATAACTTATAACTCTTTTTCTTTTTACTTATTTATTGTTATTTATTTATTATTATAATTATAATTTTTTTATTTTTGATGTTCATCTCTAGTGAAATCGGAATAATTTATAATTATTTTATTAGATTGACTTCACTTTCTTTCTATTGGATTTATCACTAAAATTTTTGGTCGATCAAGAATCTGGTTTTTCAAAGCAGAAATAGAAAGTAACTTGAGGGCAATGTTGCCATTTCGCTGTTTTGTAAAAGTTTTGCCTTTTCTGGCTACTTAAGTAATTCTTTCTTTTTCATATTGGGTGAAACGATAGAATTGGCCGAAACCAAAAATGGTCTAACAAAGGCATTGTGCATTTACTGCCATTGCGGAATGAATGCTCAAATTCCATCTCAATGCGACATAATAAAACATAAAGCTCTACTAATTCTTCCGGCCTGGGAGAGTGACTAAAATCCAAAAATTTCAAGCACTTTTATGTGTATATGCAGCAAATTAAAGATCCAACAATTTTTATTCTACTTCGTCGACTTCAATGACAATTTTAAGATAATATGCATTTAACGATACCAAAATGGCATTCTGTAACAAGTTTGGTATGACATTGACTGTTTTTCGATAATGTAAGTAAAATGCAGAACACATATTGAATTTTAGTTCCATATGATTCATTTTGTTACAGCCTCTAATATAAAAAGATATTAAATATAAATATTAAATTAGAAAAAAATATGAAATAAATAAATAAAATATTTATAAAAATGTTTATTTTTTATGATTCGCATTGGAATTAAAAAATTTTTCTTTAATATTCTAGGCTGATCAATAGCATTTCAAGTAATTCTGTGTATTCATAGGGATTTTAGTTTTCTTTTTAAGTGGTTTTAATAAATGATTTTTGTTGTTACAACTCTGCTAAGTCCGTTTTGAAATTAGTATTCTTAGAGATGAATATTAATGAGAGAACAGATTGCTATTGTTGGTGTTAACAACACTGATGCTGTTGATGGGGCAGCAGCTTTGTTACTGATGTTGTATGACTTTTCCTACAAATTTAAAAAAATCAATGAGAATCAAGGCTATGGATATATAAAAGGAGTATCGCTTGCCACTTCAAGTGATTTTAATAAGCAAAAATTAAGAGTTTACAACTTTTTTCTGAGGAATTTGGTGCAGGTTTCTCCAAATGTATCAAAAATATATGCTTAAATACTCCATCTCGAGAAGTTCTACTTTGATTATGACCATTTTCCAGTCTCTCCAAACCTATATAAAAATTTCGTCGTATAGCTGTTAAAAGATAAACTATTTATCTTACCTTTTGCCATCCTTCAAAGAACTGCAGCAATACTTTTCGACTGTTCCTTAAAAGTGCTTCCCTGTGGAAGCATTTGGCAAGTCATAAATTTTTTCCTTCTCGTCTATAAGTTCTTCAAACTCAGATAAGGACTGGTTGATTTAACTTTTTCTATTTTTTAATTTCTAAATATACTTCTATTTATTTGAATCTTTCTTTTATGTATTTATTTTATTTTTGTCTATAACTATCACACAACACCAGAAAACACTGAAGGTAGAATCAATATTAATTTTTCTTATTAGACTACTGTCGCAGTCATTGATAAATTACAAATATTGACACGTCAAATAGAACGGAAATTGGAATAAACTATATAAAAATGAGAGTGAAATAAAATTATTATAAAAAAATATATAAATCTTTTTCTTGCCTTGACATTTGCATTGAAATAATTTTGAATTATAAAGTCACAGAGTTCAAATTGCGTAGAATAAAGTGCGGTAATACAATATTATGATTTCATTTTTTATATAAAATATTGTCGAAGATGTTAAAAATTTTTCATTCAACCTAATTTTAGATTAAGGAACTGCAATATCAGTTGAGAAAATAATAATAATTTGTAGTAACATTTCTTAGCTTAAGTGCTAGTGGCTCTTTATAATTGGACTTTCAACATTTAGTAACAATAGGAACAGAAACCCTGCAGTAATGATGGGTGCTAATAGTGGTGAGTGTATGTATCACAGAACTGCAACAGATGATTGAAAAAACAAAAACCATAATTTAATCTGTACTCTACTTTCACTCAACTGGTCAAATATGACTTAATACTCCTTATGATTATACATTTTCAAATAAATCAAAATAATGGTTATGTGAGGACTTATTAACAAAATCATTCACCGCATCCGAACCAATAATTTTGAGTATTATTCAAATGTTTCCTTTATACTCGTTGTTTGCGTTGCTCGGATTGATTGAAACTAAAAAACAATGATCATTTCGTAGTGTGAACTACTATGTACGTCCAATTTGTTTCAATCCCAACGAAAGTCGTAACTAGCGACAGTTTTTTCAACTCATCATCAATTTTTTATATTTTCTCCTACTTCTCTACTCTATATTGTCTAAAAAATTTTGTTCTTATCCCATTTCATAGCTAAAATTATTCCAATATACATTGCATTTCTCTACAACTATTCTAATAACTAATTTTTCCTAACATTAGGAATAACCGAAGCCTATCCACTATTCGCTCAAGGTTAGGTCAACGCAGATATCGTTTAGATGACCAACTATGAAAACTTTCACTCCTAGCGCTTTTGTAAAAAAATACTTAGAATGAAGAAGGAAGGAAGACGTAGTTAAAAGGTATAGTTATTGCATAAATTGCGTTGCCAAGAGCCGCGATTTAAGAGGGTGCACATCAATAGATACATGCAAGAAATGCGATACATTTCATCATACGCTTCCTCATCCAAAACCCAATCAGTCGAGTAAACCTAGAAGTCAGAAAAGCAAAACTTTACGCCAACAGAAATCAACAGACTAAACAACCAACCGGATATCAAGGCCCGATGCAAAAATACTCGTGGAGGCTATACGTTCGCTAGCTCATGTGCTTTGTGCCAACACCGATAACTCTGTTGGCTAACGTCAAGGCCGGAGCCATGTGCAAATAAAAATTTTTACCTAATTTATATTACCTTTTATAATTGACTTTTGAAATTGAATTTACTTATTTAAACTATTATCCCTTGAATTATATTTTGAATTATTATTATTATTACTATTATTTACTTCACCTACATACATACTGATCCGTTTCGAAGGACCATGAAATAACTCGTGTGTCATTTTTAAAACAATTTCTCTACAGAAGATTGGCCCAATTTGTTTCAATCCCTAAATCTTCTGAAAGACAATTTGAATTTGGTTTAATTTTATATTTTGTCCGGACTCCGGACAAGCATGAATAGGTTGTGATTCTCAAAGTTGAATTCAAATAAATTATGTAAAATTTGAATTTGCTTTAAAACTGTCGTTAAGCAGCTTTGATTCTCAGGAAAAATTTTTCGAAATAAGTGAATCGAACTGCAAAAAAATCTCAGTAAAAATAATTTAGTTTCGAGTGAAACGAGCTTTGGAGCTAGACAATTTGTACCAGTACCATACAATATCATTGTGAATATTCTTTAACAAATTTTTTCATATTTTTAGACCAATCAAAAACCCCAAGCTATTTTTACAAGCTTTAAGTTGGAGAAACATGGATCGGGTGATGCAGTAACTCAGAATTCTGAAAGCACTTTAAATTACTCTCCACAAATGGGTTTGGAGACTTCGAGGGTTTGTGAAAATGATACAAATACGGCAGAAGTTTATCCCGGAAGTAAACCATTCAATAATTCTACAACACAACACAAGCGATTAAATAGATTCCAAATACAATCATCAATGCACCGTGTTGCAAATGGTAAATCAACGGATGGCGAGCACAAGCGAAGCGACAACGAGGATAACGCTGACAGTAATGATTTAAATTGTATGAAAGGACATGAGAAGGTAAACAGTCTTATTTTAAATATACAGTTTAGTAATAAAGACTGAATACTCGCATTTAGTACTAATATCGGCAAAACTAAATCTGTCTGTGTAAACACATCAAATTAACTTTTAAAATATTAATATATTATATTATTGTATTTTAAACTGCAAATAATTAATTTATGACTTTCAAATTTTTTTTTCTTATTATTCTTTCTTTTTTTTATATAACAAGCAATTTTAAATTATTTTAAAATTCTTAAAATTCGGATGTGTATCAATTTAACTTAACCAAACAAGGTTAGAAAGCTTTCTTCTTCTCTGTCTACACTTCACATCCGTTGAATCAACAAGAGAAAATGCTTCAGGATTTATTTGGGCTTTCAGTCGGTCATAATGTTTGGTTGCAATAATATCGATTTGATGGGTTACTTTATTAATGCTTAGATCACGTTCCAAATCTACGTTTCGTATGTTCCATGGATCGTTTACAATGCTTTTTATCACTTTATTTTGAAAAAGTTGAATAACAGCTATGTTTTAACATTTGGTTGTATGTTAAAAGTTTATTTTCCATACCGAGGTTTAATTTTTTTTCCTAACAGCCAATATAGTCTTTTCTACTTTAGCCGCAATTCTACAATTTTTATATTTACAAGCTCGTTCTATCGCAATTTTGCATCAAGGGTCATGCCTAGATATTTGGATGTATTAGAATATGGTACTAGCATATTGTCTATGTATACCCGAGTGCACAAGATGTTCCTGTTTGTGAAGTTCACGTGTACTGACTTTAATGTGATTATTTTACACGCCACTCTTTAGTCCATTCTAGTGCAATGTTCAATCATATCTTTGCTCATTCTCTGTCGGTGCTACTAAAAGGATTGTAGTGTCATCAGCAAATGTTGCCATAATTGTATTAGGAAACTGTGGTATATCACTTGTGTAAAGCAGATATAAGAGCGGCCTAAAAATACTAAACTTGGGGAAGTTGAGGTGAAAGTTTGCTTATAAGTTCAATTATTTCTGTTCTAGTGCCTCTTCAATCACGTCTGTAATCATCTTTGCCATAGCCAAATTGGTGTTTAGGTATAATATTTCCATCTTCAATTATTAAACAGATCGAGCAATATTTTCTCATAGAGTTTAGATAAAGACCCAAAAGAGATGTGGGTCTATAAGATTTAATATCTTTTAATGGTTTTCCAGGCTTTGGTATCATAATTACTTTACTACTAATTAACTAATTATACTTTAAGGAATAGAGGTACGTACTGTATTTTAAATGACGCGTTAAATATTTGGGTAAATTCAACTGTAATGTTTTGTAGAAGTTGCCTGAGCATTTCAGTGATAAGGTCGAAGCCAGGACATTTTTCAATTTGAGGTCATAATGAATTTTGTCAATACTGCATTTTTTGAAACTTCCGGTTTGAATTTAAATTGTCGTGAATGTTTGAGTCTCCTAAGAATGCTGAAGTTGTGTTGTTTTCTGACGAAAATACTTCCGTTATATATGTTGAGAATATTTAGCCTTTTGAATTAGTCTTTGATCAATTTCCAATTGGTTTTAGTATTGAAGTATTTTGTTTAATTGGTTCTTTTTAATTTTTTGTGCATTTTCAAAGTGAATAGTCCGACGTTTTCTCTTCTTATTAACCTGTTGCAAATACATATTAAAGGATTCATTTTTTATTTTCTTGCTTCCAGACTCAATGCCTGAGTTGCTCTATTAAGAATATTTTTGTCACTAGGACATCTCGCCTGTTGCCACACTTTCCTTAGTCTAATCACATGTCATTTTAAATTTGTTCTTCTCTCTGTGGTTCGTCAATGGAAATATTTGCATTTTGAAGAATATATATGAACTATGGCCAATCGGTACGTCTATTAGTTAAATATGATGCGAATTGTCAATACAGATATAAAAAAATTCTCTTTAATTTCAAAGAAATTTGCATTTACCAATTCAGGAACTTTCTATTTATTTTTCTCCCCTGACGAGCATATGGCTTCCACAAAGAAATTTTTGCCTTGTTTCCGTTTCGCTAATCTTTTTATTGTTCCAGATAAGCAGGTGATTGGGTTAGTAATGGGGCAGGATAATGTGGATTCCATCAGTCGGTGCCTAGACACAACGCCCCTCGAGTATTTTTTTGTAATGATGGGAAATCTTGCTAATCGGTGGTTCCTGGCGGCACTACCTAACTTTCCTGTGATGTTATCCTTCTTCCATTTCTAGAGGTGTGAGGGGGCATCTTAGATTTATTGTATGGAGGGGATGATGATGAAAGATTATTTTTTCTCAAGCGGATTTTCAACCTGGTCTTTTTTCTTCAGTAGGATTCGTAGCTGGGCTTCTCAGCTTGCAGACGAGTTCTAATTTTTTCATTTTGGAACGTAATTCTTACTTAAAATAATTCATTACAACCCTTTAGGCAGGATTACAGTCTAGCTTCTCACGTCACTCCTGATGCGTGTGTTAATTTTATCCATGAGCAGCGGAACCAACATTTTATTTTTCATGGCAATTTTATTTACACTTATAGTTTTTGCCAAAAGAATGCTGAGAGGAAGCTGCCTACGAAATACTTTTTATCATATCTCGTTTTCTTCGATTTGTCGTGACTGGGATTTGAACCATGGCCTCACGTCTAATAAGCCAATACAATACCTACTACATCACGGTGACTGCACTTTGGAGCGTAATACATGTATTTCTCTATCAGTTGCGTCACTAAAATATTTTCACGTTTTTAAAACCTTTAGTTTGTACACCCTTTTATATTGACAACACTTTAAATATGTATATGCTGATTTCTTTAATTATTTGATGTAAACTTTATGTTTCAGAAGTTGTTAACAAATGTTGACGAAATTGTATCGAAAACCAAATTATTTAAATTTGAAGCAAAAAATATGGAAATCGAAGACGAAACCCTCAAAGCGAAAAGAGCGAAAACATGCGGTGTAAGTAGCAGTAATGTTACAGGTAAGCAAAAGGAGTGTTAAATAAACGCTTAAATATTTTTTAAGTCAGGTATTAAGCACCAGATCATAAATTATGAACTTAAAAGAAACTTCAAACCGTCTTATAATATCCAAGAGTGTTTTAAATAGTATCCTATTTTATTGGAAGAATCAAATACCAGTGCGTTATTTAATTATGACGAAAGCATCATATACTTTTTCGGTGAGTAGGAATTTTTCAAGTATTTGGCCCAAATTCAAATTAATTACCTAAAATGTTTGTATTTTGGCAACGTCCGCTTATGAAAGATCACACATAAGGTGTGGAACTTATTTAAAAGAGAGCAATCCTCACAATTTAACTTACTTACTTACTTAATTGGCCATAACAACCCGATTAACGGATTTCGGCCTGCCGCAACA
>QOCX01000826.1:28799-42989 GCA_005959815.1 Sarcophaga bullata
AACGCTAAAAACACCAGCCATACTCTTATAAGTTTTGCGAAGCAAATGTGTTAGAAGCAACAGATATACATAGTGAAAACTGGCGGATAAAATAGAAAAATTAAATGTAAATAAACAATTATTTTGTGTTCAAAAAGAGAAAATTTGGAATATTTTTTATTTCTTCAATGAAAATTTTAAGAACTCCTTAATATTAATCGAAATTTGGGTGGTTTTCGACATACTGCTCATAAAAAATTTTTTTTGCTTAAAGTTGCCAATATTTTTTAATTTCTTGAACGAAAAAGTTAAAAGTTATTATTATTATTATTAGTTTCACACAAAATTAAATTTTTTATTAACACGCGACATATATTGTCCACCACCTACCCAAAAGCTAAAAAAAACATAAATAAACAAAACTGAGTAACAATCAGAGAGGGACAGAAATATTTGCTGTCCCTTTCACATTACGCCGTTAACTGTCAAATTCCGTTTCGCATCGGTTTACTCCGTGGTCTGATGGATGTTCTCGTAGGCGATGGTTCATGTCTTCACTTTCACGAGAATTCTATGAATGTAAACATTGTTGTTTACATTTATTTATTTATTTATTTCTTATTTGTTGTTTACTTGTTTATCCCTCTTCCGTGAATAGTGATGTTGTTGCTATATCGTTGTTTATTTGTTAATCAAATAAACAAGTCCGTTGTTTTATTTTTGTAGCTTTTGTTTAAAAATTTATTGTTAGACGATGTTACACCATTTCCATTTTCCTAACAATACGATTAATACATATCAAAGTACCAAAAACGAGAATTTGTACCACTTCGTCACTGAAAATACGTATATATTATTTATTTATTTAGTTTTAATTTTTTTATTTGCACAATAAAATCACAACAATAAGTATTTATTTCTTATACAATATTTTTTCATTATTATTTTAATCGAAAGTTAAAAAAATCATTAAATTCATGTAAAACTTAAAAGTTTTATATATATAACATACAATAGCCCCATCACTTTTCAATCATCACTGTTCAAATGTCACGCAAAAATGTGAGAGAATTCTGTTTTATACAGATCGTTCCGTTTTGCTAACGAGAGAGAACGTTTCGGTAAGCGTTACGTTACGTCCAGCTAATTGGCCCATAATTCTATCTTTTGCATTACGTTGAACATGTTGCTAATGCATTAATAGTTATAAAGCGCAAAACATAAAGTATGCAAGAGTACTGAAAAAAGTACTAAAATACTGAATTTTTCAACACTGATACGAACCTTATCAGAAGTCGGCATGATAAAAATGTGAGTGTATTTGTGAGAGGCATGTGTATAACCCAGAGGAAAATTGTAAGTAATATTTTCAAGTGTAACCTAATAATATGTATATGTACTGCAAAATTTAGAAAAATGTACAGCGCCAAATCCCTAAAGACTGCGTCTTTAACTTGACAAATATTCTTCAAAAAATGGAGACCATTTCTCATTATTATTAGAGAATCCCTTTGGAAAATAGTGAATCCTACTGTAATATTTTTTGAGGTGTGTCATTGAAACACGAAAAAAGGCGAAATAAACATTCTCCTTTATAAGCTGACAAGCAACTGAATGCAATTTTATGCTTTTTAAGGAACATTGTCAGTGTTCATGTCCTATGTGTGTAAAAGGAAGAAGATGTTCGACCTCCGTTGGATATTGGTGCCGACGTCTGTACTGTACTCTCAAAAACCAAGACAGTTCTTTATTTTGAGTAGGCTAAGTTTTTTCTTTTAAAATAACTGACGCAACCACAAGTATCTTTAAAAATTGATGGTTAAACAAATATACAAGTAAACTTTGGTGCTGTAAGTAAATATTAATAACAACAAAGCGTGAGTCCAGTGAGCAATTTACTAAAACCGCCATTTCTCCAGAACGCTTTCATCAATCTTCCTCGGACAAACGGCCACCGACAATTGATGGAAGAACCCTTCACCATCAACTGACCCGTCGCCCTAGACCAGTACACATCACTATATCTCCAGGCCTTACCTATTTCAATCCCCCTTTTTTACAAAAAAAGTGTTTGACCCTATTTTACATAACTCTTCAAAATTGACATGAAGTAAAAATTTATGAAGTATAATGAAATTATAATAAAATTCGCTAGACCATATGATAGAAACTATGTTCTAACGTCAGTTAAAACTAATGTTAGAGAAAACAAAGATCCTTTCCGATTAAAACTAATTGGGTTTAATAGTCAAACTCCATTTTACTTGAACGAGAATCTTACGCCTGATAACCACAGAATACTTATCTGGGCCCATTGCTTAAAATAGAATAAAACATTGGAAAGCGATGAACCGATGGGGATTAGATACACTAGACCAGTTTTTTCGACCTCACATTAACAATATTTTACGCTAATTTAATCCACAAAATATATATATCTTTAATTAATATTTTATCAAAATTACATGTTAATATCTAAATATTTGTTTTTTTGATTTGTTTTTCTTTTGTAATTATACTAAGTATTGTGCTTTTTGAAGACTCAATTTTTGCTTGCATTGTTAGGAAAATTTGTAAATACTATGATACTGAATCTTAATGATACGAGGGTTGGCTCTAGAGAAAATCTGGAAACTATGATTATGATTCTTTGTAAAACTGATCTTGAACATAAAGTATGCCATATTAACGCTTGAACAATAAAATGGACGAGTTTCGTTTACTTTTTGAAGATTAAAAAATTGATATTATAGGCATTTCAGAAACTGGGTCCTTTACGGATGTTAGTAGCAGTATATATAATTAAAATGGATATCGACTCTTTCGTCCTGATAGGACGACTAATGGTGGAGGTGTTGCTGTATACGTGAAAGCTAGCATTACATGCAGGGAGATTATCAAAAATGATATTGGTGATAGTGTTGAGTACATTTTAGTGGAAATTTATAACACCAGTGATAAACTCTTTGTGGATACAATTTATAGACTTAATAGAAACATCATTACAAACCAAATGTTAGAAATGCTGAGTACTTACACTCTTGGATGTAATCACGTAATTTTGACTGGTGATTTTAATGCCAATATTTTGGAGGATAATAGTTTAGTAGAAAACATGAACTCCATTGGTCTAAACCTAGCCAACAATAGAAATTCTACCCATTTCACGTCTAAATCAAGCACCTTACTTGACCTTTGTTTCACTTGCTGCTATTTGTTCAACTGTCTGCAACAATATTTTCACGACATAATTTACTTTTTATATCTTACGATTTTGACCTTATAAGAGGTGCTCAAACAAGAATTTTTCAATACAGAGACTTCGAGAATATAGGCTATCAGTCTCTTGGTACTAAGTTATTATCTCTGGATTGGAATCATTAGTTTTTTGATAGCAATCTACATCTCTATGATAAATATGTTTCTATAAAATCGAAATCACTACGGAATAGTAAACCTTGGTTTACTTCTGAGATTAAATCTCTAATTGACATCAGAAATCATGCATACTCTACATGGAAATGGTTTAAAACTTCAGAGCTTTATGAAATTTCTAAATCCGCAAGAACAGCTGTAAATTCGAAGATAAGAAATTCCAAGTCTATGTTTTATGAAAATAAGTTTCGAATATGTATTGACTTAAAAAGAAAATGGAGAGAAATTCATAGGATGGATTTAGTCAATCTTGGCTATGCCAACACGGAGGTAATAAATGCCTATAAACATTAATTTTTATGACAACGTAATTCTTAGCCGACAACAATCACATGAATACAATTTTATAAACTTTACTCAACAGGAGATACTGGAGTCCTTTCTTATTGTAAAATCTAATACTGGTGGTTATGACGGAATGCATCCAAAGTTTGTTAAAATTACACTACCTTATACACTCACTTATTATACCCGTTTGTTTAATACGATAGTTACCACATCTTAGTACCATCTACGTGGAACATGCCAAAATTGTTCCGATTTTAAAACTAGATAAGAGTTTTAGGCCAATTGCCATCTTGCCGTATTTATCAAAGGTTTTTGAGAAATTAATACATACGCAGATAAGTCGTCACTTACATACTAACTCCTTGCTAAATGAAAGATAATCTGGTTTTAGACCCAAGTATAGCTGCATTAGTGCTTTAGTTGATGTGACTAAAGATATCAGATATCAAGTTGATAAACGTCAAACTATATCATTTATTATACTGACACATTTCTTATATTGACACTGACATCATTCTATTTTACTTCATAAGTTGAAACATATGAGCAATTTTTCTCCAACTGCGTTAAAATTATTATCATCTTACTAAAGTAACAGAAGCCAAAGTGTTTATCGTGACTCAAACATATCTAGAAGTTGTTCAACGCCAACTACTTGAACTTTTATACTCCATACATCCTAATGATCTTCCATTAAATGTAGAACATTGTCAAATACATATCTATGCTGATGATGTGCAGCTACACATTAGCTGTGGAGTGTAAGATGCGCCTAATTGTATATGCTTAATAAACCAGGACTTACGTGACAATAAAAATCATTGGACAATAAAAAACATTTATAACGTATCTTCCACCAATTCATATTAATGATATAAATATAAACATTTAAATACCTAGGAGTAATTGTCAACAAACAACTCAATTGGTCGGGTCATTTTGAAGCTAACTGTGGAAAAACGTTTGCTATGCTTCGCAATCTTTGGATGACGAAATATTTCACACCAAGCCATATCCGAATGCTTTTAGCCAAAACCTACTTATTGTCAACTCTAATTTATGATTGTGAGCTGCTTGCTAGTTATGATGCCGTTTTTTAACAATTTTGCACGATATGTATTTGGTATCAAAAGAAATAATAACATATCACATTATGCCAAACAAATATATAATATCACGTTTGATAATTTACTGAAGTGCCGAGTACTACTGTTTTTGCATAGAATTATCTATAATCAGCAACCACCCTATTTATATCAGAAAATAAAATTTTCAAGGTGTAATAGAGGAAATAAGATAAATTGTATAAAATACACCAAAGCCTACTCTGAGTGACACTTTTTCATTAACTCTATTTGTCTTTGGAGCCAAATACCCTCACAATTACAATTAATATACAATGCAAGCCATTTTAAAACTGCCATATTTAAGCACTTTTCGTAGTTATGTTTATTTGTTCTTTTATGTTATATTTGCCTAAAATGTTACTATTTCAGCAAGATTCTGTAAAGAATAGCTTAACTTTCTTTTTTTGAAATTTATTGTTTTCTGAAATTAATTTTATTAACTTTTCCATTATCATTTTTATGTTTTATAAACCTATATGACAATTTACTAACCTATACTTTAAAATAAGACTTGTTGTATTGAATTTACTATAAATATATAAATTTAAAAAATATTTCAAAAACAACATTATCAACAAATATTACATTTTCATTTAGAGAATCTTGTTCGTCTTCTGGCCAAAAAAACAGTTCTTATTAATTAATTGGAATTTTCATAAATACTCTTTTTTTTGTTAATTTTTTATTTTATTTCTTACTGTGCAAATTGCAAATGTGGAATATTGTAAGTTTCACGACATAAGTTTTTATTTTGGAGGCCATATTTTATGTGAATTAAAGAATTTACTGTATTAAGAGATATTATATTTCTTATTTTAGACTTAAAAAATTCACGCTTAAATTACGCTTAAAGTTCCTTCTACTTTCGCGTTTGAAAAAGGAAGACTAAATAAATTAATAACAAATGTCGACAATTTTATAAATGGGTTTTCATTCAATGAATTTTTAAAACTGTGCACTTCAATCAAATCTTTATTTTGCCATTGTCATAATTTTATATTATTTAGACAATTTTCCATTTCTTCAATGCCATTTTTACAACCATTTAACTTTGTTATTAATGTAATAATATCTTGAGTTCTATTAGAAAAATATTTTCGACACTAAACAATTACAATTTTAATATTTGTTGACAATTTTGATCTCATTTCAAAAACTAAGGTTTTAGTGAAAATAATTAAATTTTTCTGTAATTTGTTTTTCAAATATTTCAATATTATTATCTCGACAAACTTTTTCAGAATTATACCCCAAGTAACTATAATCATCCAATACTGGATCTATATCACATTCAAAATAATCAAAATCTTCAGTTGGAATTATAATTCTATTTATTAAACTACATATAAAAATCTGTACAGAGAATCTGTACTGATAATAAAAGTGCTAAGAATGATAATGCGACTTGTAGAAATTGATAAATCTTTACGCGAAAGGCGCTAAGTTGGCAACGTTGATAGGAAAACAAATATGTTGCTCTCATTCCCTCTTTATCCACTCACACCATAGCTGCTGTAAAGAATATGAGCACTCAGTTCAGTATATACTAAACGTGTGCACAAAACATTTTGCTAGCTTACTCTCCATTAATTGCAACACTGAATTGTTCTCTTTTCTGTTCCTATTGGTTTTACGAGTACACTGAAATGTGTATTTCTCTTTTATTCAAAGTATACAACAGCACTTATTTATGCAATGCATTGCATTTTAGTAATGTGGTTAAACTGCAAGAGACCCAGTTTCATAATAACAGTGAAGTGTCAGTTAGCCACACGTAACGGAACGTACCGTAAAAAACGTTCTCTGTTTTTCATATGGAAAGCAATCTAAACGCTTAACGAAACGTTCTCTCTCGTTAGCAAAACGGGACGATCTGTATAAAACAAAATTCTCTCATGTTTTTACGTGACATTTGAACATGAGTGATGGGGCTATTGTATGCAGAGCTACATTGCGGCACAAATGCTCTCTTTGGTACATACATCTTTATTTATATAAAACTCTTAAATTGTTGCATGCATATACTGAAATTTTTCTTTTATAAAATAATAAAAAAAATATTTTATAAAAATAAATATTATTGTTTGTTTTTATTATGCTCACAAAACAATTTTAACAAATAAATAAATAATATGTATGTATTTTCAGTGACGAAGTGGTAACGAATTCTGCTTTTTCGTACTTTCATATATATTAATTGTACTTTTTATTCAATTTTTATTATTATTATTATGACTGTAATGTGTATGAAAATGAAACAAAATAAATAAACAATATGTATTTTAAGGGGCAATGTAACGCAAATGATCTTTTTGGTACTTTTCTATTTATATATAAATCTTTTTAATATTTAAAATTTTTAAGTTCATATTCTCATGATTCTAATGCTCATAATCTTTTTTTATTATTACTATTCTGACTAGAGATATTGATTTGCAATTTAATAAGAAAATATTTGAATAGAGCAATATTCGACTCTACTTATATCTAAATTCCATAAATATTGATTTTGATTAAACTAAAAATGTAATATTCCATTATATCATAAGAATAAAAATAAATATAATAATAACATAAAATTTAAGAAGTAAATGTACATACATACATAATTGACCATTACAACCCTTCAGTCAGGATTACGGCCTAGCTTCTCACACCACTTATGTTGTGTGTGTTAATTTTATACATGAGTGGCGGGACCTACAGTTTAAAGTCGACTCCGAACGACAGATTTTTGAGAAACTTTTCATGGCAATTTTAATTACTCTCAGAGCTTTTGCCAGAAATCTGCTGAGAGGAAGTCGCCGAAGAAATATTTTGTTTTTCATATTTCGTTTTTGATGTCTGACCGGGGATACGAACCCTGGCCTTTCGTCTAATAAGCCAACACACTACCTACTAGACTACGGCGAATAAGAAGTAAATGTAACTTCTTCCAATTAAGGCTCAATTGGTACTTTTTGAATTTTGCGTTTTCTTAACAACACTCATCACTGTTCTGAACAGATGACTTCGTTCAAATGTCTGTGTACCAATTTCTTTGCATTGTGTTTTGTTCGTATGCGTGTTGCTTTGTGTTCTGTTACTTTTTTGTTTACATTCTTCGTTGACAGATGCCCCGTTTTTAACGTTTCTATAACTAAACTAACGTTTTTAAGGCTACGTACGTTACGATTTTACGTTTCTTACGCTTGACTAACTAACTCTTGAGTGTACACCAATACTGAAAATTTAGTTTCAGTAGTGAAATATGCACAAAACATATTTCCGTTACTTCACAGATCAATAAGTGCTGTTGTACACTTTAAATAAAAGAGACATTCAGTGTACTCGTAAAATCAAGTGCAACAGGAAAGATAACAATTCAGTATTGCATTTAGTGAAGAGTAAGCTAGCAAAATGTCTTGTGCACACGTTTAGTATATATACAAAACCATTTCATTTGACTTTAATAATGGATTATGTATTTATTCCAAAATGTCAAAAATTCCAAAAAAATTATTATATTATTTTTTATAACATGTAATCCAATTAATTTATTTGTAAATGTAGCTCCGCATATCAAGAAGTTTGTCCTTTTACAAATTTATTATTGTACTCACAACAAATATTTTTGGTTAACGGACTTTACTCTCTATTGCGATGCGAAAAAAATTGTACATAATCGAACAAATGGCACACTTTATTGCGCTTTCGTATTTTACTTTCGCATCTAATTTTTTTCCCTTGCGCAAATCTGGAATCACCGTACTCTCTAATACGAAAGCGCATGTCAAAATTGTTCGTTAAGCTCAAATATCTTGCGCTAAAAAATATCAAATGCTAAGGAACGAACCATGTAAGTAAATGCACAAATATAATTTTATATTTATATCTAAATTATGTATATTTAGGGAAAAGCAAAAAGTTGCAGACTCAGCAAGGCCAGTTGCAGTGCGAAATGCCTAAACAACGGCGCCAACAATTGTGGATAAAAAATAGTGGACGACTAATCGACCTCCCTGTAAGGAATATAGGCTGGTTGGAAAATTTATATTTTTTATATAAATACATATAGGTTTGGTCAGCTTAAAAACTTCACACCAAAGTTAAGATGTGCAGAAACAAAACGAGTATTTCCAGCACGGTGGTGGGTCTCGCAATAATTGCCAGCTTTCCTCCTATGGAGGAACAGGTCCGTTCAGGTCTTCAGATGGAAGAAATCAACAGGAATTGCTTCTTTGGGTCTAGTGTAATGTCGTGATGATTCAGTAAACAAGACGCCTGCAGAAGTTTGTTGTCTTCACACAGCCAATACGAACGCGAATGTCTCGCCACTACCCGTGATAATCTACTAAAAACACAAGTAGAAAAACCAGGGAAATTTTCACAAACAATCCACCAACTATTGGGTGATATACAGATGGCATTGAACGGAATTTAAGTGGCGATAGCACTAAGAAAAAAATTATGAACAAAAAAAAAAAAAAAAAAAAAATACTGAGGAAAACAAACTTAACATTTTCCAAAAAGAAAAATTTGAATTCAAAAAAAGCGTATAAGCTCCCAGAAACAAACAAAAAATGGCAATGGATAAGCTATGACAATTATAAAAAATTTGAGCTGAAATAGAAAAAAACAAAGAAATAGTTTTTACGGTGTATATGTATTTTGTTTATTTTCGGTCAAGCAAAAAGATAATTTTTTAATAAATATAAATGAAATTTAGTTTAAAAACTTTTAAGATCTCAAATTTAAGTTTTGTTTGCTGCAAAGTACAAAGAACTGATCCCATTTTCTATATTTTATTTTTATAAAAAGTATACTGGTAATAAAATTTAATTATAAAATTCAAAATTGTTTCTATAATTATTTCTTATTTCACTTTGCAATAGTTATTTGGTGACCGGGTGTTCGTACCTGCTATCAATAGACATGCGCAGTTTGATTTAAAATTTCTGTTTTAGCGTAATCTTCGTATAGTTGGCAGGTTGCACGTTAAATTAGCAACAAAATATTGTGCAAGGGCACGCAAGCGGTCATTATTTGGAACCGCTCTTTTTGGTGCGTAATGCAACTCCGTCTTGCTGCTAAGGAGGCACGGAAATCTGCCTTGTTAAAACCACCAAAGCCTCTCTTTATGGACCATCCTTTGCAAAACTAACTCTTATAAACAATTCCTCACGTGAAGTTTCTCCGCTGAATTCTGTTGGGGTAGGCAGCCATGATTCCAGGGGGAGCTGAATCACCTTTAGAAGATTAAACATATAAGTAAATAATTAGAAATTATTTTAAGTTAATTTCAAACGTTTCTTTATAATTGTCGTTGCTTTGCATTAGAAAGGTCCAAATATGTGAGTCTGGCTTGCATCACTGTAATCGGCAATCAATAAATCTTATTACTCATTTTGTGATCACATATCGTAAAAATTTAACATTAAAGTAAGATTTCATAATTCCAAATGCGTAGCATTAACAAAACCCACTCACCACCATAAGCATTCATTAACTATAAGGGTGCACATCACTGCCCAGTTACTTCAAATTGTATGTGCTTTGGGGCAGAGATATACACTCAATCACCATGCAAACTGCTCTTTTAACCCAACACGACATGACTGCTGCGATAAACCTAAAAGATGATCTTTGGCCAATTTTCGGTGTTGATATCCAACTTTGTCAACAATATTCAAAAGCAGCAGCCACTTTTATTGTAGTTGAATTGCTGTGGATCCCTTCGGAACGATGAGTCGTGTTGCCTGAGCGTTTAAACATACATAAACGCGTCTTTATTGAGTCGACCCGTTTTGTATAAAGCTATAAAAAAATAGGATATATCAAAAAATTTTGAAAATGATTCCTACTTCCATTTCTTACCTGTTGACATTAGCGGAGAGTATTATCTGATCTATCTCTCAAAATCCTTTCTGTTATACTTCAAAATGTTCATCTTTCTAATTAAACATAAAGCAACCGAAATCCATCACTATATTATTTTATGTATTTATTTTTAACAAGCAAAAGTCACGTCCTGCAGAAATAATTCTGTTTAAAATGTTTTTGTTTACAAGTTTTGAACATTTTGTTTTGTTAATTCTTTTGAAGGTGCCAGTGTTCTTTTTTTTCAAGTATTTACCTTACGCATAGCAATTACTTTCGCATCGCAATAAGAGAGTCAACCCCCCTGGATATGAAGTTGCCTTGAAAACCAAACATTCATTAACACCAATGGAAAAAGACGTCCATATGGCCCTCGACCGCTTGCAACTAAAGTGATAGAAAAAATTTGGGGCTGGGACCTTAGATAATTCATTAGACATGCATAGCAAATGAGTCAGAGCTACCTTGACTAGGATAAGATACTAATATACTATGTATAATATATATATATTATATATCATATGTATATCTATATTACTATATGATATAAATATATATATATATGTATACCTATAATTATATATATAAAAGGGTATATCTATTATATTATTATCAACCAGGACAAAGGAACATTCGCAACCTGTAGCATATCATCGAACTTTCCGATGAATTCTCGACGTTGGGAAATACCACTGACATTTTCGATTGTTTAATGTAACAATGAATTAAACTTTTAACAAAAAATATTTTGTAGTTACGTTATCATTTATAATCATCAAAAATTAAGCTTTTAAAAACCAACTTACTTTATTCAAATCTGATGAGTACATACATTACATAATTGGCCTTTACAACCCTTCAGTCAGGATTACGTCTAAGCTTCTCACACACACTTATGCTTGTGTGGTGTTTAATTTTTATACATGAAGTGGCGGGACCTACAGTTAAAAGTCGACTCGAATTACAGATTTGTCACATTTCTTTTTTGATGTCTGATCGGATTCGATATCCTGGCCTTCTCGTTCTAATAAGCAGAACACACCTACCTGCTATGACTACGCGAATAAATTAATATTTGAGCTAGTGTATGTTTATATGCATATTATTTATCTACCTAATTACATATATAATATTCATTCAACATTGAAAATTTATATTTTAAATATTTTTCAAGTTATTCGGCTCTGCAGAACCTATTATCACGAGAATTGCTGAAATAATCTCTGAGATTGTGAAGAGTAAAGGAGGAGTATAATACTAATTATCTACAAAAAAAGAAGTGTGGAAAAAGAGGAAACGATTTACAGTTGTTCAAAAATGTTACCACATGATTTAAGCGTGAGGCAAACATCACAATCGTCCTCCATCAAATATTAATCTATTTGCGATGCCCAGGCCTCATCACTACTTACCTCAATTTACAACGCTTTCAGATGCAAAAGCAATTACTTGGCTTCTACCAGCAAGTATGGTGTCTACTACACACCCTCATCATTCCTTACATTAACCCAAAATTATCAGATGCAAATTCAGTAAACGCAACGAGCACTTTAAAAAAGTGACGAAATAAGACCTTACACTATAAAAAAAAAATTATACAACACGATTATCAGTAATCTTCTAGAAAAGTAAGTCATCCCAACATACAAGAACGATAATCCTCGTCCACACAAGAAGAAGAGGTTCAAGTCTATCGAATCCCAACATGATGGCCGGCAAGCATGCGGGAACAACCAATGCATTTTAGTGATGTGGTTAAAACTGCAAGAGACCCAGTTTCATAATAACCAGGTGAGTGTAGCACCAGCCGGTTATTTAAGATTTTCCGTTTTAATGAAGATTGCGGTTCATGATAAATGCAGCTAATCGTCAGCACCATCTCACTTCATTGTAATCGCCCAGACTGTCCAGCATAGTTTTTGTGAAAACTGATTTGTTCAGCATACTGCCAGACATGAGCCGTTTGACACTCTAATGGAAGTGACTTTCACAGTATCGTGTCAACGATGAATTGCAGGTCAATAACTGTCCTTACGACTTGATACATCCGAAAATTTAAACTGATTTCTCTGATCGGAGCGAAAAGTCATCCACATTTTTCATTGGTTCAGGTGTAAATTCGTTTGTGTGCAGACACAAAAATACAAGTGGTGGCTCATAGAGACTTCACAGTAAAATGAATTTGTACCTCCTGCAGATTTCGTAAAGTTTCTACCCAAATGAAAATTGTTTGACAACAATGAAGCATCTTCCGAGAAGTGGTGAAAGATTCAAGTAGAAATATCAACCCAGCACTTGATAACGGCGCTTCAAATCCATTTCGTTATGCACATCGTCCATGGCTCTTATCATTAGTTTAATTTGCAATTGTAAGTATTCTGTCCAGATCCCAATTATTATCCCACAAAGCATCCGACACCCAGGAACATCTCAATGGACCCCCTGAGATGGTCCTCTACTTCACCCTACTCATCAACCATCACCGGTTCATAGACACTGTTTTCGCGCCCTAAAATACTCTATGGAAATAATGGCAATCATAATACATTGTTATGGGTATTAGTTCTAACTCTTAAAAAATGGTGAACCTTCTTACAACACAATAAAGATGTAAAAAAAACAAAAATATAAAGAATTTTTTATTTCTTAGTACTGTTTTGTTTTTTTCTTTTATATTTAGGCTTCTGGCAAATTTTTAATCTGGTTTTTGTTGTAATTAAACCAAAGAGGTTCCCAAAAAAAATTTTGTGGTCGGTATTAATAGTAAGAGATGGAAAATAGAAATTGAGAGAATTATTTATTTAGCGGTCAAGAGAAATGTTATTACGATATTTGTTTTTCATTTCATATACATAAAGTTACATATTTCGATTCAAAAAATTAAGGTAAATGTTTCTTAGGTAATTTGGTGGGAGCTACTTTTTGGTTCATAAATTTCCTCACTTACTGAAACAAACCTTTTAATTATTCCAAAAAAAAAATTGCTTTTATGCTACAAAGAAAGCTGTTCCCCTTATTATTCGAATGTCTTAAAATGATTTTAAGGACTATAAGACATTGGATTGTTACTAAAAGCATTTTTTAAAATAAACAGTTTTTTTGAGTTAACAGAAAAATAAAATACCAGTACATATGACACGAACACAGCGTAACAAAGAGCGTAAAATTCACCTCAGTTGCTTTTCAGCTCAAATGATCACCCAAAAAAGAAAATTACAGTAGGATTCACTATTACAGATTTACTCAATAACAATGAAGAAAAGGATCTCCAAATTTTTAAAGAATATATGTCAAAAATTAAATACTCAGTCTTTAGGGATTTGCGCCTGTACATTTATCTATATTTCCACTACATTCCATTTTAAAATATTAGATTACTCTTAAAATATTTCTAATAATTTTCCTCTGGATTGTACACAGCGCCGACACGAAATACACCTCACTTCTTATCAAGTTAATCTTTTGTGCCGACGTCGGTGTATAGGAATCCGTCAAACGTGCG
>QOCX01000826.1:57167-72291 GCA_005959815.1 Sarcophaga bullata
TTCAAAAAGTAGTCATACCTACACAATCTGTTTAAATAGTTTTTAAAAATAAAAACATAGATTTTATTTTTTAATATCTTTTAATTTTTTATTTTTGTTATTTAACCTTTTTTCTTCAATTTTTCGTGTGTATTTTGTATATATATATATTTAATTATTTTTATGTGTATATTTCTTGTAAATAGTCGGGATACAGTGAACTAATTTTTGAAAGCCTGTTCACAGTATCCACGTTGTTCATTATATTAAAATTGAATTTGAAATTAATTACTATTTTTGAAAAGTGCTTTTTAGTTTTGAACCTAATACATATCAACTAAAATCGAACACATAAGTACTCTGTAAAACTATTAGGAGTTTTAAGTGTTTTATTTAAGTACCTGAGGGACGAAGCAACGGTGAAACCACTCTCTAAAAATTTTTGCATTCATCCATGCACAGCCATACATTCTTTCAGGAAACATTTTCTGACACAAACCGGTCTATTCTGCGTTGTATACTTCGTTCTCCCAAATCTTCAATTTGTAAATAATAATTCCGAGATTTTTTGCCTAAGGGTATCAGTTGCCTAAGTATCTGATGTTAGTTTTCTGTTACACACATTTAACAATCGGATTCCAAAGTGAGATTTAAATTCAGATAAACAATCGGAGCTGGTATGAAAGCTACCTTCTACTTTCTTAAAGCCAGCGTGCCTTTTCCTTAAGTATTTCTCTAGTTTTTGTTTTAACGATTTATGTTTACTTTTGTGTTTAAATTTTTGTTCACTATTTAGAACAGTCCATGTAAATATTTTGGCATTCATTATATCGAGGTATTCATGGGCTTACTGTATGTAAAGTTGTCCAGTAACATACAAAAATGAAATATGTTTTCAAAATTTATTTAAGGGCAGTTGAACTGTGTTATGAAGTAAAAGAATTTACCAGCAAATGTCACTTTGAATTATAAAAGCAAAATTACCACGCACCAATTGAAGGTGGACATCATTTGGGTTTTAGTCTTTTTGATATTTTATGGAGGCACTTCTTCTCTTTAATAACCATTAATTATAAACTTCCAAGAAAACTTTCAAGAAGTCTCTGAAATCTTGCATATTGTATGCCATTCGTAACGTTCCACAAGTATTGCAGATTTTTAGTTTTGTTATTTAACTTACGTCTCAAGAATGTTTTATGACTTATATTGAAATTAGAGCTCTATGCTGGCCGTTATATAATACCAACTTATAGGTCCAATCGTGTGGTATGTTATCATGACCATCATTAACTTGTGTACATACAAATTTTCATGGCCGAATGGAACCAACTGAGTCTCCATATGGAAGTTGGCTCTTGCAATAAACAATTTCTATATGCTTAACTGCTTTCTAAGTAAAACATGGATTTGATTCTTGCTTTGGTGGACGTCAAACATTGTTCTTTCAATTAGAGTTAAATTGCTTGAATTCAGTTTCATCGTTCCTAAAAACGTTTTTCCTGAATATTATTGGCTTATTTCCTTATTTTAGCTAAGCAGAGTCGAGTCGTAAGAATATTTTTTGGCACCATAGGTTTGTGTTACGCTACATATCTAATTAAGTTGGTCGCTCATAGTCTATTTTTGTTAAAATTTTAATATAAAATGTATTTTTTTTAAGAAACCACAAAAGTGTATTGGAATTAATACGAAACCATGTAATCTAGTTTAATTTTGTTCATCTCACTAAGCAAATAATAGCAAAATACATGGTGTGCTATTTATATGTTCCTAAATATTTTTGATCTCTTTAACAAACGAAAGTTAATTTTAATAATTGCTTTTTAAAAATTGCTGTTGATGTTACTATTTATTTACTAGGTTTTATTAATTACAGTCGGAAAGTAATTTTAAATAGCATGTGGTTAAAAAATAATTTCTTTTAAGAAAACAACATTCAAGACAAAGTTTTTAGTAAATGGGTGTGCTAACTATAAGACCACCACTGTATATATTATTCTTTATAATTTTCTTTTACTTATTTATTTACAAATATGTATATATATATGTATGACGGTATATAGTAATTATTTCTTTTTTATTTTTACAATTCTTTGAACATTTTATTACATCAATTTCAATACTTAGTTAATAACATGTTCTTATTCATTTTTAACTGTACACTTTATAATATATTTAAACACTGTTATTATTCATTTTATTTTATTACTTTGTTTTATTATCATAGTATTTTTCAAGATTAATATCTTGTTGTGCTACGATTATTAATGAATAAATAAATAAATAAAATAGATAAACATCCTACTTTTAGAATTACTAATAGAGTACTGGTTGATTTACCAGCGCCTATTATTAGTATTTCCATAATATTTTCAATTTGTAGCTTTTTTGCATTATAAAATTGTAGTTTTAAGAGGTTCCATTGAAAAACTTTTCGTTTTTTTCAATTTTCAAAATGGCGTTGAACGAAAGTAGAGTGGTTGACTAATCACGGATTTTGAGTAATACAGAAAAAAAAATGAATAAAAAAATTTTTGTTATGGACATCCGTTGTGTTTGAAAAATAAAATTAATTTTTAGCATATTTAAAAATATATAATTGTAAATATGAAACTTTAAAAATAATGTACATACATTACATACACTTCAAATAATATATCGTTAGTGTAATTCGTAAAGTATATTGCAAAACGGTAACACTATACAAAATACATATTTTACGACAACAAAAAATCATTATGTAGTTTAAAATTGTTGTAATTTTACTTACTTACTTACTTAATTGGCCATAACAACCCGATTAACGGATTTCGGCCTGCCGCAACACATCCTTCCAGGCGCCTCTGCTTCTTGCGCGCCTACGCCAGTTGGTCACACCAATCGATGACAGGGCTTCCTCGACTTGGTCCTTCCAACGGATACAAGGTCGTCCTCTTCGCCGACTTCCGCAGATCCCCGCATCAAATACCCGTCTCGCCGGAGCATCCTCCTCCATTCGAACGACATGGCCGAGCCAGCGTAGCCGCTGGATATTAATACGCTGCACAACGTCCATGTCGTTGAGGAGCTCATACAGCTCACTGTTGTATCGGATGCGGAAATCTTCGCCAACTCGCACTGGACCGAAGATCTTACGTAGGACTTTTTTCTCGAATACTCTCAGGGCTGCTGCATCGGTGCTTAATAAGGTCCATGCCTCTGCGCCATAAAGAAGCACGGGTAGATGAATGGCGTCTTGTAGAGTATTAGTTTTGTCGCAGTATTAGTTTTGTCTTAGGCAACTGGACGGGAAAATGTCATAGCTTCCGATGGCCGATACTTTAAAAAACCTGGTTCTTTCAATAAACTATCCTAGTAAAGCATTTACTTCCAGCCAACCACCTCCCCTTTACCATATCGTGATCCCATACTGAGAATTTAATTCATGGATTTTCTTAAATTCCAATTGGCACACAATGATTTTCATTTTAAACCCCGGCAGTTATTACTTCCAATTATTTGTACGGATTTTTCCCCAATACTTGCTGTTGGTGTTACTTGAACCTTTCCAGTTGGAAAAAAAAATTTAAAATTTTTAGAGCAAAATTTTCTTTGCCTGCCTTTAAATTGGAGGCCAGCAAACAGCCAAAGGCAAAAAAAAGGAGAAAACAAAACAAAACTATGCTGTTTGTGTCGGTGTTTCCTTTCTAATAGGGGGTGTTTGTTGCTCATAGACAACAACCGCATACAACTACACAGTTATGGGCAGTTTTATAACACGAAGGGGATATTAAATCTAACTGTTTAAGATACTCGTTGAACAGTAAAGCCTCATATAGAGATCACTGTTACAGGAATTTTCTCCTGCAATCGGGAAATTTAGTTTTTAGTGAGTTTTGGGGAAGATCCCTTAAACAAACTATTGACACACGATGATAACGACAAGGGAAATACAGCAAATCAAATCAAACAAGTAGATGTAGTTCAGGAGGAGGTGTCTTGACTTATTGAAGAAACACACCCCAGCTCAGACATCTCAAATAAAACGAAGTCGCCGACTTACTAGACATGACGCCGTGATTCAAGCCCTGGCTCAGACATCACGAATAAAAAGAAATACAAAAAACCATATTTTTTTAGGCGACTTCCTCTTAGCAGAGCCTTCTGGCAAAAACTCTGAGGAGAGGAAAAAATTCATCAAAAATTCTCAAAAAATCTTCCGTTCGAAGTCCACTTTAAACTATAGGTACCGCCACTCATGTCAGTAAGTAATGTTTTTTAGGCGACTTCCTCTCAGCAGAACCTTCTGGTAAGAACTCTAAAAGTTAATAAAATTTCCATGAAAAGGTACTCAAGTCTGTAGGCAGAGTCTACGTTAAACTAAAGATCTCCGCCACTCAATTCGATAGATTGACACACACAATATAGGTATTTTGAGAACTAGGTTGTAATCCTGACTAAAGGTTTGAAGCGATCAATTAAAAAATAAAAAAATGTACGAGAGTAACACACCAACTGAAAAAAATAATTCGCGACTCTCGTATTAATGCGCAATACTGCAGCACTAAGCTACATAAACTATATGCTGAGGATACCAAATAGCCAGGCAAGTATACTGGAAGTACTCAACTACCTAACTAATCCCACTGGCGTTAATCCTCCACCTAAAATTTGCCTTTTCAATGTATATATCGAGGGTACCCTTTTTATAAACCCAAACGGATCAGCCATTTAAGATCAATAAGATTTATTCTTACTTTATAATCTTCAGAAAGCCTCGGGAACTCACTTCTATCCTTAATCAATATGGCCATCCATTGCACAATAGCGAACCATACGGGCCATTGTCCCTTTGGCTGACATGCCGAAAGGCTCGGCATTCCAACAAATGGCTTCTGCAGGAGCTATGGTTCTGATAAGGGTAAGAGACTGCCATTCACCTCATGGATCAGTGCCTGCCCCGCTCTTGTCATGTAGGGAAGGAGGTTCTGATCTTTCATTTTCTGACATCGTGAGCTCCTTAGTATAAAGATTGCTGCAATAGTAGGATTTATTTTGGAAAAGTCGCCGTAGTCTAGTAGGTAGCTGTGTTGGCTTATTAGACGTGAGACGTCCCGTCCATACTCCCAGACCCGACATTAAAACGTAAATATGAAAAAAATATTTCTTAGGCGACTTCCTCTCAGCATAATTCTGGCAAAAACTCTGAGAGTAAAATAAAATTTTGCCAGTGAAAAGTTTCTCAAAAACCATGTCATTCGGAGTCGACTTTAAACTGTAGGTCCCGCCGCTCATGTATAAAATTAACGCACACAACATAAATGGTGTGAGAAGCTAGGTTGTAATCCTGACTGAAGTATGTAATGACCAATTTTCGTACGTGTCACAATGGGCTAAATGCTAACCTAAGTGGGGTCTCTTCTTTCGTGGGTGTCCGCCAACACCCATAACGTAACCGCCATAACATGAACATAACCTAACCTAATTTAATCTGACCTGTCCTAGACCAAGAAAATGTAATTTAACTTACCGGAGGTATTCGTTCATGTAAAAGAGTCGGCTGGCTTTCTATTCAAATGCAAATGCATTCTTGGGCGTCATAAGGCGATAGCATTGAATTGGACTTAATAATGCTTGTAAACGTAATCTCAAATAAATTTCATCTCATCAGAAAAAAAACACAACAAATCTAAAAAAAATTAAATTTTTAAAGGAAATTCTTTAATATCCTAAAAGGTTGGTCTTTCTTCTCTTCACTGTATTCACCCCACATTCATAGTGGGTACTACAAAAAAACCCACAGTGAAATATGAAACTCACCATATTGACGTAAATTCTGTTCGCAGCAAGAATAAAAAAAACGTATCACACTGTAACCCAAGTAACATTCATAGACGCATATTTTTTTCCTTTTTCTTTTTTGCCTAGACACCCCTTCCAAATCCAAATAAAAAAACAAACACAAGTTAACACCTACATTCATAGGTAAATACATACAAATATCCCTCCATTTAGAAGCCCACAAACCCTTGCTAGTTTAAGTAATAAAAAGAAACAAGAAGAATAAAGAGATGCAAGTGCAAATGTTACGTTACGTTACGTTACGTTACGTTACATTTCATTGTAAATATTTTCATTAATGACACTTGACTTTTTGACTTGTGTCTGGGACAAAAATAAAAACAACAAAAAAAACGAGAAAAAGAGAAAAAGAATACATGAAATGTCTGGGCCAGACAAATTCAAATAAATATTCTGTGCATGTGTATGTGTGTGTGTGTATGTTCTGTTTCAATGTGTAACATTTTAATTAATAAACAATGTCTTGCTAATAATTAATACTGAAATTTGTTTAAAAGATAAAATTTACGTGTTTTACATGTGCTTTAATGAGCTTAAAAAGGTACGTTCCTATAGGGGTTTGGTTAGACTTTGTGATAGCCTATGCTATAATGCGACTTTTTGGTAAGAATTTGGTCTTTGTGCTCAACACAAAAGCTACTTTGTGGTATGCGTTACTGTATCACAATTCTCTCGATCAATTAAGTTGCCAATCCCTGTATTCCATTACAAAGCAATACATTTTCAAATGGGGAGTCGGAAGAATAGGGTCGATTTGATATACACTAAAAAGGCCCAGTATTTGTTTTGGACACCTAAGTCTCAATCAATAATGATACGTTTGTCATTTAATATAAAATAAAAAAAAAAAAGTCAATTGGTTTTACGGTTGGTATGTTAGAATATATAAGGAGCCAAAGACTGTTGGGTATGGTTCTGATAGTGAAAAGCGCAAGTGAGTGTGTCGCTGGAACCAGTCACCAAAAAACTTTCGCACATGTTTGAAAAGGAAGCATTCATAGTAGTCTTGATTTCTTAAGACGATGCAAGGAATACTTCATTTCATCTGATCTTCTTACATAGGTACACTACTTATATATGACCGATGAGGGGATCTGTGGAAATCGGCAAAGAGAACGACCTTGTTTGCGTTGGAAAGGCCAAATCGAGGAAGGCCTGTCATCTTTCCGTGTGACCAACTGGCTTAGGCGCGCAAGAACTAGAGGCGTCTGGAGGGATGCGTTAAGGCAGGCCGAAATCCATTAATCGGGTTGTTAATGACCAATTAAGTAAGTATGTAAATAAGTAAGTACATACGACCGAAAATGGACTACAATTCTCATTGTATTGGCCGCTTCCGCAAAGTATATTTTGAGGCATCTCGACCTCATACAGAAAAGGACGTAGGTGCTCATATTAATGACGGTAGGGTATTCAACTCTAATGACTCATCGGACCAACGTAGCAATTATGCATGTGTTTCACTAGGTTATCGCTACTATAACGGATTATGCTCAAGGAAAATAAGAGGACTTGTACCCGAGAAACATGTATTCCAATATAGCACTCGTTTTTCTCGCAGAACACATCCGTTTATGGGCGATTGGCCAGTGGATCACACGCTGCATTACACACAAAATTCATTCTGTAGACGAACTATACATATGTAGAACACTCTTCCTGCAGAGGTTTTTCCTATCGCTTAGCTCCTTCCCATAACATATTGTTTTCGTAATTTCAATATAATGCGCTGCATAAGTAGGAGCTTTCCCCTGCGTAATGGTTTTAAAAAAAACTCCACCAAGAAGTACTCCGAAATAGCAAAATTCTAGTCGGAAATTATAGTCTTCTACTGTCCTTAATATCCCTACAATAACCAGGATATTGGTTGGTATGTGTTAAGATAATTCTGGCCGGGCTTTTCTATTTGAGATGCATTGACGCTGCCTTAAAATTTAAGACATACGTTACTCTTATTATCACACAGATATAGGGCTTGAGTCGATCCTATTATGAACAGTTATTATCCTCAGGCTATGGTGCATAAAACACAACGGTTTTCATTCTAATTACCCAATGAAGGCTTGGATTGGCTCACATCTGTCTGGTTTAGTGCAGTCTCTGTCTTTTTTTCTTCCCTCTCTTCCTGAGAAAGTTCCTCACACTATATGTGCTGTTGAAACTATCCTTTTCGTAAGCTCATCTACCTACTTCCATACATAATTGGTCTTTACAAACCTTTAGTCAGGATAACAACCTAGTTTCTCACACCACTGATGTTGTCTGCATTAATTTCAATAGATGATTGGCGGGACCTACAGTTTAAGTTGCTGCGAGGACATATTTTTGAGAGACTTTTTCATCGCAATTTTATTTACTCTCACAGAGTTTTTACCAGAAAACTGCTGAGAGGAAGTCGCCTAAGAAATAATTTTTTGTATTTGACCTAGGGGTTGAACCCAGGCTCACACTAGCTAGTAGACTATGGCGATTACAATCTACCTACTGTTGTCGTGAATTCTCATTGAACCTCTGATCCGCTCAGATAGTAAACCACTATCCCCTGCCTTAATGCTTCACTTGTCCAGACAGTCTCATGGTTCGACTAATTCCTTCTATGTAAGTTGAATAGCTGAGACTTTAAAAATTTTGACAAAGGACATGTTCCAATTTTGATAAACACAAACACGTGTGAAGTTTGAAAACTATTCGAACTGCCAACAAATTTTGTTCTTTTAAAACCAAAAAATTTCTAGAGCAACATTACTGTCACGTTTCCAACCTAGACAGACAAGCATCCTAAAGACATACGGAATGTCGTAAAATGAATTCAATTTGTTTGCTGAAACTGATAATTGTTTTGTAAAAATAATAACGAAATACTTATGAATTAATTTGAAATACAACAACCGCAAGGTAAATTGTATTGAGAAACTGAGAAAAACCTGTTTGACAAGTCTGATGACAAGCCATACAAACAAAGTGTTGCTTTCTCATCATGTTTTATTTTTAACCTTTTTGTTAATTGCTTATCTATGCGAGATATGTATACTTAAAACTTAAGTGGAAATGTTGTCTGTCTAATCAAGAAAGCACCACCTTCATGGATTGTGTGGCCAAATTAATATACAAAAGTACTTGAGCTTAAGTGATAAATTTTTGCTTCTTTCTAACCTTAAAAAATAAATCTTTACTTCCATCGTGAGCCACCAAAAGGAATTGTATATTAAAAAATACATTATACTTAATAAATTCACCAGTTATTTGTTATTTTAAAAGTGTTTTATTGCTAGATAGTTTTTAAAATTGAAGCAAAAAGAATACAAAAAAAATTTCGAAATTTTTTTAAAAATTTTTTCGTGCACTCTCCTTAAGTGTTAAAAGTTGAGTTTGATGATTTGGTTAGAATTTTATTTATAGTGTACGGCTTCTTTTGATGTTTACTGTGTACAGTAATAACTCGATTTACATCATGATTGGTTCCAAGAAATAATAACATATGGTGGCTTTGTAATTAGCACACCCATCATCTATGGCGTCGCTTTTCCCGTAACAAGCAAAGATGAAATATTTTTTCAAAAATTTATTTAAGTTCCATTAAATATTCTATGGAGTATACTCAAACAATGCATAAAGTAAGGGATGATGTTCAGACACTTGAATTAAAAAAGCCTTGGTGAGATAATACACAGCCCCATTAAAGGTGGACAAAATCAACATTTGAATTTCTTTTTTTTTAATTTTCATACAATAAAAGAAGCACAATACAACTCTGTAGATCTTTATCGTCTAAAATAAAAGCATGTTGCCAACTACTGCAGAGCTAATACGGTTGTTCAGCATTCAGTTGTCTGCTTCAATTGTAATTTTAAATGGATGCAGGCCTAAAATTCATTGCTTGCAAACTCCGTGCACAGCTAAAATAATAGTATTAATCGATAACATCATGTATATTGGTCATCACTAACTAAATGCACTTAGAATACTTGACGGATACTCCACTTAATGCGGAATTAATGCGACAGTATAACTGACGTATCCACTTTGTAACATATCAGCTTGATACTAGATTAACTGTCTTTGCTTAAATGTATTCATTGCCACTGCATACAGTGAGTGTAAAAAGAAACTGTACACTAAGAATAAATTATAAATAATCACTAAAATCAACTTTACCACTTAGAGAGTGCACGAAAAAATTTTGGAGACTTTTTTTTTTTTATTTTATTTTAAACTGGCAATGAAATAATTTTAAAATAAAAATAACGGTAATTTAATAATGTATATTTTTTTTAGCGTAAGTTACTTTTGAACATCACTGTAAGAAGGCTTTAAACATAGGAATAGAATGGAAGTGGGCCTCTATTATTGAAAATCATGTCTAAAGCATACGAATCATACTCAACAAAACAAATAGCTGTACAAGCAAAAATGTGAACCTACTCTCCTAAACCCTGGTAATCCAACCATAATTTCCATACTTGGTGTTAAATCTTTGCTTCTTCGTTTAATTGTGTTGCAATTAAAATCAATTAAAAATTTCTTTTTGAATACGTTTCTCTAATGCATTCTTCAAACTGTTTAAGGAATTAGAAATCATGAACTGTGTGCCATCTTAGAGCATAATGATGTTCACAAATTGTCTTCAATCAACCACAATAAGAAATTACGACGCTTTACAACACTCGAGTGTTAAAAACCCCCCCCCCCACCCCACAATAATTGAAATTAAGAAAACAAACTTCGGCTGCAAACAATTTCAAGCCCTTTTCTAGCTGAGAGGAAAGCAAAACGTATCAAATGATTTATTTCGTTTGGGTATGCAGCACATGTGTTAAGTAAGGGGAAAATGTTACTTTCAACCAAATATGTGACACCAAAAGAAGAAACTCTCTATACGGTACCGTAGGTGTATAAGAATATTTGAAATGAAATATTTTCTGTGTGTGTGGCAAACAGTAAATGGGCTACAAGGAAAGGAACAATTTTTCATGCATATTCAGAAGTACTTTCTAGTTTCGAAACCCTGCCCCAACACTGTATTTCCATGTCTTGGTTTTTCAAAAATATTTTCATCCATCGTTCTACATATTTAAGGTTTCCTAGAGCATAAAATTTAACCACAGCAATAGAAGACAAATTACATTTTACCTACGACATTAAAAAGGTGCAAAAAAAAACAAAACAACAACAAAAATGAAAATTAAACTGAAAAGGAAATACTTTCCTTCTGTGTTTGTGTTAAACGAGTAGAAAATGCATTTACGAGTTGAAAATTCATTTAAATTTACATTGTAAATGTAGATTTTCACATAAGAGATTAAATTTATAGAGAGAGTATTAGGTGCATAACCATTAACCACGTGCAGGAGGCATGGCATTCAAATGTACAGAAGAAAATTTAGTTTCGATAGCAGTTACCCCCCTAATACTCACTGCCGGCATGTGTTTCTTTTGAAATGAAAATTGTAACAGAATTTAGTGTGAACTCCTAGTACTCCACTTAATATACACTCTTATGCTCTTGCAATCAATTTTTTTTGTGTTGCGCGTTCCAGAATGGTTCCAACTGAATTCCAATTAATCCAGATTAAGCCGTTGTACGTAGTATTTCAGGAAAACCTGACACGGTTTATCTCTTTATCATATTGCTTTGGATCATAGTCCTCTCCAATGTATCTCCCCATCTTATTAGTACTTTACTTACTTAATTGGTCTCTACAACTCTTTAGTCAGGATTACAACCTAGCTTCCAATCGCTTCTCACATCTTCCATCTTCCTGCTTTATCAGGTATGAAAGAGAGAATCATCAATCCAAACTGATACATGGCCTCCTGTACTACATAATCCATGGTTTTCTCTAGAAGTCTGTTCTCCCCTGCTGGAAACAAGACATTCAAAATACCAAAGAACCATGTCAATCAAAGCAGCCCCTAGTTTTTTGCTCATAGAGATTCTGCTTTCAAGACCTTCTTCATTTTTTCTCTTCTAGTTCAGCTTTCTATTTAGAACAACACCGACATACATGACTTCCGAAGATTATGAAAGCTTCTTGCCCCTAATATCCGCAACTCATTGGTGACAATTTGCAACCTTTGCCCAACAGATTGTCGTCCTCATTAGAGAACAATGGCTATTAAAAAAAAATTCTGTGAAGACCATAACAAACCTCCTGTTCAAATTCGAAGCCCTTTAATTTAAAATACTCTAGTCTTGACTGTAATAGCTGGGAGGTTCCATTCTTCCATCTTCAGTATTCAATTTCAATCATGTATACGCATTTCGTTGCGCCTTCTCCTGCTATGTATGTGTCGCGCCTTCTCTACGTATGTAGGACATGATACCCAGCACAGTTTTAAAAAGCACTTGTCCAGGATCAATAGCGTAGTGAGGTTTGAACCGTGGCCTCACGTCGAATAAGCCAACACATTATTTACTAGACTACGCGGGACTGGAAATACCATCGAGGGCAAGTTATCGAAATCATAACATAATCGTACATAATTTGTCATTACAACTGCTTAGTCAGGATTACAACCTAGTTTTTCATAACACTTATGTTGTGTATATTAATTGTACACATGAATGGCGGAAACCCATAATTTAAAGTCGAATGCAAACGACAAATTTTTGAGAAACTTTTCATGGCAATTTTTATTTTGCACTCACAGTCTTTGTCGGAAGAATTCTGAGAGCAAATCGTGGGAAAAAATATTTTTTTTCTTATTTCGGGTTTGTTTTCAGATGTATAAACCAGGGATTTTACCGTGGCCTCGCAGCTAATAAGCCAACACATTACTTACTAGACTACTCTTACTTGAAATATCATCGAGGGCAAGTTATCGAAATCCAACATACATAATTGGTCATTACTATCATTAAGTCAGCATTACAACCTAGCTTCTTGTATCACTTATGTGCGTGCGTTAATTTTATACATGAGTGTTGGTACTTATTGTTTAAAGCCAACATAGAACGACAGACTTTTGATGACCTTTTCATGGCAATTTTTATTTTGCACTCAGAGTTATTGCCAGAAGATTGTTGAGAAGAGAGAGCCTAAAGAAACATTTTTTTTTATATTTTGTTGAATCAGGGGCTCTCATCTAAGAAGCCATATACTACTTACTAGTCTACGGTGACCCGAAATATTATCTAGGGCAAGTTATCAAATCACATACATGATGAGGGTATGCTGTCATCAACACCTATCAAATTTTTTTGTGTTCGAACTTATCTATTCCAACAAGATCTCGTATCATCTACTACGCATGACACTGCTAATCGCATAGTAGTCGTTAAGTCTCTCTTTCATACTTTTCTAATTGTTTTCTTTCCAACATCGTGTGTGGAAAATACGAAGATGACTAGCCTTTTTAAGCAATTTATACTTCTTGGAGAAGAAAAACAGCTCTGACCTAGGATGTTTGAAGAGAAATCTCTTCCCAGAGGAGAGATTTCTAAGCACACAACTTGTAAAAATGATTCTAAACTGCCGTTTGTAACTAAAAGCGAAAGATGGTCCATTAAGTTTTAAATGTAACGGAAGTCTGCTTTCATTCTCCCTAACAGAATAAATTTTTCCTCTTAACCACCCCCCCTATTAATTCTTGCCTTTTGGAACATAATTTTACAAAAAAGAACAAGAAAAAAACAAACGCTTTGATATTGTATTTCTTTTATAAAAAAAAAAAAAGAAAAATTTTAAAAAGATTTTAATTTCACATTTTAAATTGGGTTTTAAGGACAACCTGCCTGCTAAAAGTCACAAAAGAACACAAAATAATCGATAAAAGGTACTAAATTTTATGCAAATTATGTTCCAAAAAAAACTTTATGTTTTCCAAAGAAAACAACAAAAACATATGAAGAGAGAGAGAGAGAGAGAGGGAGAGAGAGAGTAGAACAGCTTGACATTGTTTTAAATTGAACATCATAAAAATATTTATAATCTTTGTCTTTTGTTTACAAATCTTTTGTTTGTATATTATATTGGCAAAGTGTTTTGGGAAATATCCCCGAAAAAAGTTAGCAAGAGCTGTCCACTTTGGCAAAGTTTTGCATGGCAAAGTTCAGTCATAAATGTTGACTTCGAATGATGATCAGGAAGTTGTGCAAAAAAATTTTAATTTTTTTTCAGGTTAGGTTAGCGCGTAGCTTGCCATTCACAGGTAATTCGTCCAGTATTTCATATTGTATGGTAAGCCCCTTTATCATGATTAAAACCACCCCAGGCTCAATAAAACCGCTCAGTTACCTCAGTGTTACATTCGCCACCATGCCCAGATCTTTAAGCGTTCTGTCATCCCAAAAACCGATAACATCTCTACTGAAGTGCAAGTCACTAGCATAAAATGTTTTGTACCGATGCCCTTTCCTTCACATCATGACATTTTCTGCAGTAATCCTGGTAATGCAGGCCAAATTTCCCTTTTAAATCGATACACTTTTCCCGGCGATATTCGATACCTTCGATAACCTGTTTATATCACTCCTCTTGAGAATGCAGTTCGGCATCGGTAAGCACAACTCTCTCTCTGTCTCTCTCTCTCTGCCTATTACTTGTTAAACACTCGCGTGTTGCCTTCTAGTATGAATTTAAGCCACAAGTTTACAAGTTCTCATCACAAAGTCTACATTTAAGCTTGAATCGATACCCATTCCCAGTGTTTTCTGACTCTACTCTACTATGCCCCGTAAAATATAATTTTGCAAAGCATACTCTTCCTAACCTCGCTTCCAACTCTACAGAAACGTTCTGGCCATAAAAGCCTGAATGAAAGAAGCACGTACACAAGGTCATCAACATCATCCCACTGAAGCCTCAACGGTAACAGAGAAAGTGTTCGAGAGTCTGAAACTCCTCCACAAAATATGTTGCAACATACCCTGCAATGAGTCCAAGCACGTCTCATTTCCATTACAAATCTTATAAAAGCCTGAATAAAAGAAACACGTACACAGAGTCATCAACATCAAGCCTCCACTAAGGGCTGGACCAGACAGTAACAGAGGAAGTATTTTGAGAGTCTCAAACATCTCCTCAACATACGTAGCAAAATGCCCTACAATCTCGCCCGGGCAACTCTCAATCCCATTACAAGTTTCATAAAAGCTCGAATGAAAAAAAAACATCACCACATGGTTATCAAACTCATCAACCTCAAGCCCATTAAGGGCTGGGCCAGACAGCAACAGAGGAAGTGTTTGAGATTCTTAAACATCTCCTCACCATACATATGTCGCAACATTCCCTGCAGTAATCCGGCTGCTGTAAACACATCTTTCTGCACCAAGAGTACCAAATCTTTCCACAGTGCCTTA
>QOCX01000827.1:9767-27682 GCA_005959815.1 Sarcophaga bullata
AGCAAAATAAAATATGAAAAAGGAAAAGTATATCTTTCGGCAACTTCCTGTTAGCAATCTTCTAACAAAATCTTTGAGTGTAAAATGAATTTGCAACGAAAAAGTTCCTTAAAAATCTGTCTACAACCGTAGATTCTGCCATTCATGGATAAAATTAAGACATACAACGTGTAGGTGATGTGGTAAACTAGGTTGTAATCCTGACTAACGGGTTGTAATAACCAATAGGGTAAGTAAGAAAATTATAAAAGATAAGAAGTATTATACGCTTGGTAGGTTAGGTATAGTAAGTTAGTAGTTGCGTTCGCTTATGTTAGGTTAGTAGGTAAGCTTAGGTATAGGCTTAGGGTAACGTTATGTTAGGTTAGCGATAGTAAGTTAGGTAGTGTAGTAAGTTAGTTAGGTTCAGGTTTAGTTAGTTAGGCTTAGTTAGTTAGGTAAGGTTAGGTTAGGTTAGGTTAGGTTAGGTTAGGTTAGGTTAGCTTAGGTTAGGTTAGGTTAGGTTAGGTTAGGTTACCTTAGGTTAGGTTAGGTTAGGTTAGGTCGGAGTGGTAGCTTTGATATCAAAAAGCTTACTTGAGCACGCATAGCGGCCCTTTGTGATGCCACAGTTGAACGCAGTCTCTGTACTAACCAAATTCTACCACAACCAAGGAAGAGGAAAAAGTTGGTCAGCGCAAGGGCTCTAGTAGAAATCCAATAATTTTATTATAAAACTTTTCCAGGAATGAAGGAGTGTTCAGACCGACACAATTTCTAAGTAAGTTTACTACATCCGTACTAAACACAACTGATTCTCATATAAATATTGAAGGCTTCACAAGTTGATCTGAAATTTTAAAAAGTATGTAGTATTGCGCAATCGAAGTTTTCCTACTTTCCAAATAATTTCAAAATAATTCTAAAACCCTTGTATTGTAATTTAAACAATTTCAGAAAAATTGTTCCCAAAAACTAGGGTGTAATCAACGCAGTATTATGTTATCGATTAGCTGATGGTATTTTTTTATAATTTAAAATCTCTTTCCAGGCAAAACAACAAGTAATTCATCATTTTTACAAATCGTTAAATTTAAAAACAAAAACAACAACAACAACAAACAAAAAATATTTATTTCAATAAATAAAAAAAGAAAGAAAGAAAGAAAAAAAGGAACGAAATTTGAATTTGTCACCCTTTTTGTCACAGTGGAAAAATGTCTGTGTGTAAAGAAGCCACAATAGACAATGAAAAAAGAATAAGAATAGAAGAGAAAGAAAGAAACATAAAGATAATGATGACAAAAACAAACATTTGTTGATAACTTATGCTCATTAGATATGCAACAAATGTTGCATAACGCACACGCCTTAACATATGCAAAAACAATACAATTTCAAACTCATAAAAAAAAATAAAAAAATATAAATTGAAGCGACTGTGAACAAAAAGTGGCAACATCAATAAAGAACCTCAAAAAAAAAAACTTTAATCACAGCAATGTCATCCTTTTCTCCATATACTGCGCGGGCACAGCCAGCTAAATCACTCGCAGGAAAGTGAGAAAACAAAAACGGAGAGAATAACAAAAGGGATAGGAAGCATAAAAGGAATATAATTTTAGCGCCAAGTGATGATGAATTATGATTGATCAGCCTCCTAATTACTGGGCAAACAAACACCACACATTCATACCAAAACATATACAAATACACACACACACATACGTCTATGTTTCAACAGGACAATAGAAAGAGAAATTTTACAAAATAATAACAAACAGCCAGCAGGACAATTTTTTAGAGAAAAAAAAGACATCATTTTGGCTTACTTAATACCACAAATGCTTCACAAGTCATATGCGGCAGACTTCATTTGTTTTCTAGGCATGAATATTGTAATGACAAATAAACAAAAGATTAAACATTATATGCACATATACACATACGTTCTTACGACTTATCACTATCGTCTGCCCAAACAGTTTAAAATCCATCATTTGCTTTCATTCATCACTTCATTTGCCGCTGTAATGCAAATGTGATGTGAGGTGTTGTTCCTGCATTATAGAGGCGTGTGCAGAATTCTTTTGCGGCTTATTTAAGAATCTTAAGATTTCTTGAGTCCATAAAAGATACTCAAGATTTGCTTACTTAATGCCTTTGTTCTCAATACATGAGTTCTTATGTTAGTTTTTAAGGATTAAAAGGATCAAGATTATGATTTCATTGTCCTTAGGATCCACATTCGTATTCAATAAAGCAATAGGAGTAAGTGTGTTTCGATTAGACCATAAACAAATTGAAGTTTGATTAACTAATCCGCATAAACATTGAAGCGTATAACATTCAGTCTTCAGTGCTATGCTGCAATGAAAATCGATAGACATAGCTTGGGTTCTCAATCCCAATACGTATGTAGGTACGTGCCTTTGGTATAGTAATTCGGTTTACACTTTTCTACGATGCGATCATATGGCAACCGTCCGTTAAAGGCTATAAATCTTAGAAACATAGAGGATAGACTTTAGTCAGCATTACGTCCTAGTTTCTCACACTAATTATGTTTTGTTTGTTCATTTTATATGTGACGTCCCAGGCTCATTATCGAATAAGAGACATTATCTGAATAAGAGTTTAAAAAGAGTTTTTTTTTCAAAAAAATTTAGTTGCATAGTTCACAGATGAAACTTCTTGCAACACAATTAGTTCGATATGCGTGCGAAAAACCAGAATCAACGTCGAACTACACCCACAGCTACCAAGCGCGAAGTATCACACAAGCCCGATCCGCATAATACCTGCGCCCTCTTCCACTTTGTATTGTAGAGTATGCTGCGGAAGGCGGGAATATATCACAACGTCACTATTTTCCAAAAAAGTTAAGTTTAGTAAGCTTAACAAGCGCCTTTAGTGCTATTGAACGCAAGTCTATCGAGATCAAAAATCTCGCAGTAAATAAGACAGCAAAACAGAGCATATTTTGTCAATAAGTACGAACATACGTAGTCTTGAATTCCAGATTAACGCTCGTTGTTAGCAGAGAATTTGTTAATCTTGGCACCAGCGCTATCAGCAAATATCATGTCAAACAAACGGAAGATCATTCTTTCCAATTGAGCAGCAAAGACCTCTTATGCATGACGAAACTAATACTCAACAGACTCTAGTCTACTCTTCTGCTATGCGCAGAAGCATAGCACCGTTACAGCAGCCTTGAGAGTATTCGAGAGTATTCGATGCGATCATAGGGCACCCGCCCGTTAAAGGCTATAAATCTTAGAAACATAGAGGATAGACTTCAGTTTGGATAACGTTCTAGTTTCTCATGTTTTGTTTGTTCATTTTATATGTGAGTGGCGGGACCTACAGTTTAATTTTGATTTTTGAGAAACTTTTTCGTGGCAATTTTATTTCCTCTAGTCGCCCAAGACTTTCCTTTTGTTGTAGAGGCGTCATGTCTAATAAGCTTACAACACACGTGCGTAAAGCCACGACGTATGTTGTATCGGCTGTAAGCAGCATGCAGCACGACGTGTTTATTCTGTTCCAGTGACCGAGCAACGTCAAAGTAACTTACACACTGGCATTGAGGGTAACGTAGTTTCAGGTAGAATTTAAGCATTGGTCCCACAGAATTCTTATTTCATTAGTGTTCAAAACTAAAAAGCAATAAATACCAGTTTCATACAGGGTACACGCTTTATCTGCTACTTTTACCAGCCATACTTGTTAATATTTTAAATCCAGAAAATGAAGAGGCTTCAGCAATTATTGTGTTTGATGTCACAAACGCTAGAAGGCCTACATATAAGAACTGGAACAAGAAACTTGCAGTTCTGGGATCACATGTCTCAGAAGTATTATTACAAATGACAGAGGATCAGATGCGCATGTAACAAATGGGGTTAATAATGCAGCTAGGGATTCTTTGTGGAGTCTTTACAAATCGACGAATAGCGGCAAGTGGCTGAATTACTTACTTTACACGCACAACATACATAATTGGTAATAACCACCCAGCTTCTCACACCACTTATGCTGGGTGTGTTAGTTTTATGCATGTATGGCTGGGCCGACAGTTTCAAGTCGACTCCGAACTATAGATTTTTGAGAAACTATAATACTGTTACGAAAATGGAAATGGTGTAACATCATTTAACATTAAAATGTTAAACAAAAGCTACAAAAACAAAAACTTGTTTGCTTGATTAACAAATAAACAAAAATATAGCAACAACATCACTATTACGAAAGAAGAATAAACAAGTAAACTACAACAAGCAACAACAACACTGCAAGAACGAACGTAAATAAGATACACAAACAACAAACAAAAAGGAAAGAAAGAAAGCATGCATGAATGTAAACATATTGTTAAACAATATGTTTACATTCATAGAATACTCAAGAAGGCCAGAAGACCTGAACCTTCCCCTTCATCAGACTGTTTACGGCGCTATATAAAAGGCAAGGCAAAGCATGCATAGTTCGAGTAGAAGTTCAGTTAGTCTTGTGTGAAGACGGGTTGCTTGTGAAGAAAGCCATTCGTGGTTTGAAGATCTCCGTTACAAAGATCTACAGAACAATTGTGTAGTAATTGCTATTGTTTATCGCAAAGGGCATAAACAAAGAAATAACAAATAAAGCAATTGTTGTTGTTAGAAGAAATTGTGAACAGTGGCACACAAAAGTTGTGTGAATAATAAAGAAATTTATTAAAACTGAACACAAATTTATTTTTATTTTTATTTGCAATATACGTGCTCATATTTTAAACGTTTTTAAAAGGTAAAAGGAAACTTCTGAGTTGAAATAAGCAAGTAAGCATCAAAAGTGACGCGTACCTAGCTTTCATCATTGACAGATTACCAAAGGTTTTCCATTCAGTTACAGTTTATACTTGTAGCCGTCAGTTTAAACGTTCTTATCTTCTATTCAAAAATGATAATGTAAGGCAATGAAGACTACTATCATAATGTACTATTCACCACATTAATTACATTTTACAATGGAACTTCCAATTATGAACGACTCACTAGTATTGGGGAAATAGGGTCTGAAATATTGTATGATAGAAGAAGACAAAGATGCAAAATTAAATGTGATAATAAAGAAAATTTTATTAAAATTCCACTCACTTTTTTATTGTTGTTGTTGTTGTTTTTTTTTTTTTTAAATAAATTAAGTTTTTAGAATATTTTTGCAAATTGCTGGGATATGATGATTAAAACTTCAATATTCGACGTGTTCAACACTCCTTTAAACTTTAATTGAATTGAAATGTCTTTTTGACATGAATTCCTCAACAGTGTATACAATTTGAATGAAAAATGTTTAAAAAGAAAAAGCAACAACAACAACAACAGCAACAACAATTGTTCATTTACTTCTTTTACATTTAAATTTACGGAATTACAAACAAAGGGAACCAAAGGAACAGCATTATTCTGTTGCCTTAAGGTGGCCAGACTTTATCTCTCATTAACTACTGAATGTTATTATACTGTTATCGAGAGTTCGAAATCTGAATGAAACATTCACACGTTAATTGTTCTGTAAATTACGTGGTATCGAGTGGTACTCAATCACCATATCACTGCTTGCCTATCACCATATCACATGCTTTTCTATTTCTATTTAGTTTTTCCCACTTTTCCTTTAAAACCTTCCTACGTTCTGAAAATGCAAAACACAAAATTATTAATAAAAAAAATATTAAAAACAATAACAACAACTATTTCATACGATAGTTAATATCATCATCATTAAATGCAAATGTTGTTTAAAAAAAAAATTCAAAACAACAAAGAACTCAACACTTGCAAATGAAAATGTTCTTTCCTACAGCACTTATGCACACTGCATGACATAATTCTAGTCACAGTCAATGATATGATCGGTATTATACGCTTCTTTGGATATTTCCCAGAAGGGAACGCGACTTATTTTATCCCCAAAATGGTAGAATTCATCTTATCACGCATCCTCTCTCATTTTGTTATTGCATGTGTTCTGCAGAAGATGGGAGTTCATCGGAGTGGCACTGTTTCCCAACTACTTGCATACACTGATGATATTGACATCATAGGGCATACCAAGCAATGTGTTACTGCTGCCTTTAGTGCTATTGAACGGCAGTCTATTAAGATAGATAGGTCTAGCGGCGTATGTGAGCAAAACGAAGTAAATGTTGTTGACAAGAAGGGACATGCAACGTATAGGATTCCATATTATGGCCGATATAGTCAATGAATTTATTTATCTTGGCTACGGCGTTAGAACCAAAAATGATGTCAGCCTGAAGATCAAATACATGATCGCTCTTGCCAACAGGTGCTCTGAATAGGCAATTGAGTAGCACAGACTTCTTTCGTACAACAAAGCTAATACTTTAGAGGACTTTCATCTCACCCATGCTTCTTTATGGCACAAAAGCATTAACGCTGTTATATACTGATGCAGTAGCCTTGAGAGTATTCGAGAGAAAAGTCCTGTGTTCTTTTGGGTCCAGTGCGAGTTGGCAATGATTCCACATACGAATACGATCCAACAATGAACATGAATGTTGTGCAGCATATTAACATCCAGAATTCGTACTTCGGCAGGAATTCCCTTGAATTGTTGCCCTGAGTCATAAATCTGTTCTCTTTTGATTATGCAATGTTTTGAAAAGCCTTGAATCTGAGCGATCAAGCCGAAAACAATCCAATAAGGTTCGTATTAACACCTACGAGCACAGATATTAGATAATTAGAACCATTTAATCAGGATTATGGCAGGGCTTTTCACGTGACTGGCCATATTTGATAGGACTTGCCGTTGAACTTTCGAACAGATCTTTAACCAAAAGAGGGAAATCGAGGAAAAGTTTTTTTTTCATATTTCCTTACTTTAAAATCTTAAACCCTCGTCTGGTAAGCCTATACATTCATTACATAACATAATTGGCCATTACAACCCTTCACTCAGGATTACGGCCTAGCCTCTCACACCACTTATGTTGTGTGTGTTGATTGTATACATGAGTGGCGGGACATACAATTTAAAATCGAATACGAACGACAGATTCTATGAGAAACTTTTCATGGCAATTTTATTTACTCACAGAGAGTTTTTGTCAGAAATCTGCTGAGAGGAAGTCGCCTAAGAAATGTTTTTTTTCATATTTTGTTTTTATTTTCCGGGGATTCGAGCCGTGTCCTTTCCCTACCTACTAGACTACGGCGACTGGTAAGCCCATACACATACATTCATAAAACTACCCGATGGTTAAAGATTTAGCAGACAAATATTAGGCACTTCGTCACTATCAAACTACATGTACAAAGCGAACAAGAGAATATTTCTATGGGCGAGAGTAAATAAATTACCATGAAGAGTTTCTTAAAAATATATCATTAGGAGTCCACTTAGAAGTGTAGCTCCCGCCATTCATGAATAAAACTAACACACTCAATATGGGTGGTGTGATCAAGCTAGGTTGCAATCTGGATTAAAGTGTTGTAATGACCAATTAAGTAGGAAAGTAGGTGTCCATGTTCTTTGCCTTGCCATTTTTGTAGAGATCTCTTGGAATTTTCGATTGAACTTTACTTTCCACTTATCTTTAGTTACTCTTCAATCAAGCACTATACTTACAATTTCAACCAACTTCTAAACTAAGTCTGTTTCTACATGAGAGCCTATTTTTTCTTATTTTTTCCTACTTTTTGTTTAAATTGAATTAAAAGAAATTCTATTTTTAACTCTGAGCCTTACTTGATATTTCAGAGACAGAGAAGGGCTGCTAATCGTCAATTCAGACTTTGAGGTTTTTTTTTTGTTACTAAAAATATGAAACTTTAAATTTAACTGTTTTTATAATCGTTGTTGCTGTTGTTTTGTGAAAATTACTGGCAATGTTTCTAAAGCAAATGCTGTTGATGTCGACGATATTGCCGCAACAAACGCAAACAAATTAAAGTGTTCAACAACTTATGCCAGTAATTGTTTACGATAAATTGCCCAGAAGTAACTGCAAAGACTAATACTGTATATATACTACATACCATACTATACTATATACACATACATACATACATACACACATGTACATAAATATTGTATTTAAAAAAGAAAAAAAAATAATTTTCTTTAAAATAATTTGCAACGAAGTTAGTTGGTGTACCTACTTGAGTTTACATATTTAAAAAAATTTAAATTTATTTTTATAATGAAAAAAAAACAACAACAAAAACAACAAAAAACATACTGGTGGCCACAAAACTAATGAAATCAAATTGTTAATTTGCATGTTATATTGTTATTAAGAATTTTTATAAATTGAAAACAACAAATATTAAATACAATACGTACGTATTAGCATTGCAACACACGGTGCACTGTGTAGACTCATACTCATACTCATACTCTTGCTCATGCTCATAATCATAATCATACTCATACTGGTACTGGTACTTGTACTGGTACTTGTACTGGTACTTGGTAAATATTCAAATAATTTTCCATTTTTAATTTGTTGTTTTTGTTTCTTTTTCTTTTTTTAACTTCAAATTGTTTGTAATTATTTGGAATTTTTTCTTCTTCTTATTTTTATTCACCTGTTATGCTTCTTCTTCTTTTAAATTAATGCGGATTTTGTTTTGTTTTTTTTTCTCATCTTTAATTATCATTATTTTGCTGTTTTGTTTTTCTATTTCTATTTGCATTAAAAATAGAAATAATTTTCTTATTATTATGATGATTATTATTATGATTATTATTGAAATAATTATTTAATTAAAATTAATTAAATTATAAACAAAAAAAAAAAAAATTAAAAAAAAATAATTTTCCATATTGAAACTGTTGTCCAGCACCACCTATCTTACTTCACACACTTCGAATGTTGAATGATTGAATGAATTGCCATAGAATTTCTAATTGAGTAAGTATTTGTAGCTGTTGAAGGCAAAACAGTTTAAAATTCATCATTTGCTTTCATTCATCACTTCATTTGTCGCTGCAATGCAAATGTGATGTGAGGTGTTGTTCCAGCATTATAGAGGCGTGTGCAGAATTCTTTGCGGCTTATTTAAGAATCTTAGGATATCTTGAGTCCATAAAAGATACTCAAGATTTGCTTACTTAATGCCTTTGTTCTCAATACATGAGTTCTTATGTTAGTTTTTAGGGATTAAAAGAATCAAGATTATGATTTCATTGTCCTTAGGATCCACATTCGTATTCAATAATGCAGTACGAGTATTTGTTTTCCTATTAGATAAGTGCCATAAACAAATTGAAGTTTGACTAACTAATCCGCAGAAACATTGAAGCGATAACATTCAGTCTTCAGTGCTATGCTATGCTGCAATGATAATCGATAGACATAGCTTGGGTTCTCAACCCCAATACGTATGTAGGTACGTATCTTTGATATGGTAATTCGGTTCACAATTTTATACGATGCGATCATATGGCACCCGTCCTTTGAAGGCTATAAATCTTAGAAACATAGTGGATAGACTTCAATCTGGAAAATGTTCTAGTTTATCACACTAATTATGTTTTGTTTGTTCATTTTATATGTGAGTGGCGGGACCTACAGTTCGATTCCGAGCGACAGATTTTTGAGAAGGCTTTAAATTATGATAGAATTTCTAATTGATTAAGTATTTGTATCTGTTGAAGGCAAATTATGCCAATGAAAGCTGCTGGAATACAAGGCAAAAGAGAATTAAGTCTGCGAGATATCAGTCATGCTATGAAAAGAATTTTATTTCGGACATTATCTGAATAAAGTGTTTAAAAAGAGTTTTTTTTTTGTTTCTTCAAATATAGTTGCATAGTCCTGTGTGCAACTTCACAGATGAAACTTCTTGCAACACAATTAGTTCGATATGCCTGCGAAATCAGAATGACATCGAACAACTCCTACAGCTCCAACAGAGAAGTTTCATACAAGCCGATCCCTAACCATAGGCCCTCTTCCATTTCGCGTTGCAGACTATGCTGCGGAAGGCGGGATTATTTTTCACAAAAGTTACGTTCTAAGCGTACTGAACGTACTGAACAAGCGACTTCAGCGCTATTGAACGCAAGTCTATCAAGATCAAAAATCTTGCAGTGAATAAGAGAGCAAAACAAAGCATATTTTGTCAATAAGTACGAACATACGTAGTCTTGAATACCAGATTAACGCTCGTTCTTAGCAGAGAATTTGTTAGTCTTGGAACGGAAGATCATTCTCGCCAATTGAGCAGCAGAGACCTCTCACGTACGACAAAACTAATACTCTACAGACTCGAGTTTGCTCTTCTGCTATGCGCAGAAGCATAGCACCGTTATAGCAGCCTAGAGAGTATTCGAGAGAAAAGTCTTACGTAAGGTTCAAAACAAATTGGCAATGATACCCGCATCCGATTCAATAATAAGCTACATAAGCTCTTTACCCGACATGGACATTGTGTAGAGCATTAACATCTAGTGCCCCGCAGTTGCTAGGCCATGGCATTCGAATGGACGAGGATGCTTCGGCGAAATGGTTATTTAATGCGCGATTTGGAGAAAGTTGGCGTAAACGATGACCATGTGTGCCATTGGAAGGACCAGATCATCGAAATCCTATCATTGATTTGTGTGCACAAGAAGCAGAGGCTTTTAACAGCGTGATGATTGCTATTGCCCTTATGACAATAGCTAAGTTTCACTTTTGATTGGTACTAGACTAGACTTACTTGCATAGTCTCTTGAAAAAACTCCGAGCGAAAATGAAAATGCTATGTAAAGTTCCTCAAAAATCTATCGTTTGAAGTCGACTATAAGCTGTGGTCCCGCCAGCCATTGTTAAAATTAACAAACACAACATGGGTGGTGTGAGTAGCTAGGCTGTAATCTTGGCAAAAGGGTTGTTCCCTCTCCGAATTTTTGACAGAAATCTGCTGAGAGGCAGTCGCCGAGGAAATATTTTCGCATATTTCGGTTTTGTTGAAGATGTCTGACTGGGGTTTGAACTGTTGCCTCGAGTCTAATAAGTCAACACACTATCTACTAGACTGCGGATTGCTAGACTACAGCTTGGACTCTCATGTACTTGGATTATGCTGATAGTAACCAGCGTGATTTGTGCCAATTTTTTGAACTATGTACGTACATCCCGACAGCAGAATCAATAGCCACCGATAACGCCATATCGCACACATTATCGCATCACAAGGAAAATGTCTACTTACTGCGTAATGCACTGCTGCTCATTTGTGGATTATTGCTCGTAAAAATTTAATGACACGCCAATTTTAAAGTTGGGCGATAGCGATCAACAGAATGTCGTAATCTGAGCGATGTAAGGCACACATTTCGAACGCAATGAAATACGAAAAAATATTTTTTGGCGACTTCCTCTCTACAGTCTTTTGGTAAAAGCTTGAAAGTAAATAAAATTGCCATTAAAAACTCTCAAAAGAAATCTGACAATCGGGTGGTGTAAGACACTAGGTTGTAATCCTGACTAAAGGGTTGTAAGAACTACACATAAGTTTGGTGCAACTTGATCAAAATGGTGTCTTAATACTATTCTGTGAAGGAAATCGATATTCGAACTCATATTTGAAAACCAAACGATGCTTTTGGCGCCTATTGTTTATTGTACGTGCCAAAGAAGAGACCGTAGACCATTTCCTACGCAATTGTGTCAGATTAAGAAATTAAATTTGCATTCTATCGTAATTAATTTACAATTAAAGCGGAAAAAAAGTATTTTGCATGAGTAAGGCAACCAATTTTACAGAAGCAAAAAATAAAAACAAAAGTTCCCCCCTGTCTTCACAAAATTGAACATGATTTCTTGAAGGCGTTGATCTGTAACCTTATTTGCCATCCATCCATTCACACATTGATTTAAAACACTTGCGAAATTTATTTCGACTTAAAATCTGGTTTCTTTCCACCCCAAAATTGTGACTGAATTTCTTAAGTTTTTTGTTTTTGTTTTTTTGGTTAAACTTTTGGAAAATAAAGAAGAAGAAAGAAAAAACAAACCTGAAACGTACCCCTGTTTTATTTTCTTCGTTGAAATCTTATCTTTATTGACATCTCACTTGTGCCACCGCAATCGCAGCATTATTCTGTCGCACCCATCAACACATGTGGTCGTCGTTGCGATGCTGTTTGAATCTTTAGACTTCATTGATAAACTTTCACGATATTTGAATTTCGATAACAAATGTATCCCCGTGTATGTGTAAATACATATGAACTTTTCACTTCCATTTCATTTCCCCCCTCCAAAAAAAAAGATAAACGATTTACTTTGTAGTTGATTTTCATCACATTTTTTTATTCGCATTTTCTGTTTGTTTTTTTCGAGTCACTTTTTGTGGCTTTTTTTTATTCGATTATTTAGGGGATGTATTTGCGCATCAATTTATCGCTTTCCGATGACATTTATTATGTGCCAAAAAAACGTTTCCAGCGAACATATGCAAGCATGGGAAATTTGTTACCGCTAGCCGAGGGTGGTGGCGGTATTGGTGGCGTTGTTATCTCATGTTCTTAATGATTTAGAAAAACACACATCAAGTTCCCTGAAAATATCTGCTTTTTTATACTCGGATTTTTCTTGGAAAATGTTCGTTCATATTGATTCGTACTTTGTTTTTTTTTATTTAAATTATTCGCTCGTGATAGAAGATAATTACAGACTAAAATACTCTTTTTCAGTTAAAACACTCTATTCAGTAAAACCTCTTAGTTATAAACACTCTTCATCACACGATTTCAGTTAAACACACTCTTTCAGGTTTAAAACACTCTTTCAGGTTAAAAACACTCTTTCAGGTTAAAACACTCTTACAGGTTAACACACTCTTTCAGTTTAAAACCCTCTTTCAGATTAACACACTCTTTCAGGTTAAAACACTCTTTCAGGTTAAAACAATCTTTCAGGTTAAAACACTCTTTTAGATTAAAACACTCTTTCAGGTTAAAACACTCTTTCAGGTTAAATCACTCTTTCAGGTTAAAACACTCTTTCCGGTTAAAAAACTGGTCCACATTATCAAGCTATTCCAGTATGGCCTCTCTTACCACCACAATTGTTTAGCAAAAGTTGAGATTGTCTTTACAAAGTTTGACCAGCTCTCTTCATATCCTGTCGCGAAATCAAACAGAGCGTTAAGCGTCTGAATCTAATCCGACTTCAACTGAGTTGTGGCCTTCAGAGGTTAAAATTGGTTTGACTATCACGGTAGTAAGTGCAATAGTTCACACATCCTTGACAGTCAATATCAGACATTGTCGAGAGCTACAGGTAGAAGAGAATGAAAGAGAAACAAGAAGAGGGACCAGGAAAGTGGAGAGCGTGAGAAAGTCGAGTTGTAAAGATATACGAATGATGCTCGAAAATTCTTTCTAGGGATTAAGCGTCTAACAGAACACTGCTCTACTTTACTAAAAAAAATCGATGACGATATCAGTTCCACATCTAGAGATGATTATGAGATGTACTGAACCCAACCGATGATGACGGCGTGGAGTTATCGCCGTCTAGTCAACAAAAGGCAAACTCACTGAGTTGTTTAAGACCATTGGTAATGAGCTGGTGAGTGCATGCATCAGTCCATTTAAAGATTATGGCTAGAGGAAAACACGTCCAACGATTAACACCTCCGCGTCTCCTGTCCTGTCATGGAAAAGCGATACTCCATGATATGCACCAATCATGACGCATACAAGTTTCTTTAGCGCGTACGGTGTGAACAACTGAAGCCACTGGTCAAACATTGATTGAACCTTATCAGTGCGGCTTCAGAACCATCAACCAGATCTTCATATTACGTCAAGTCTTGAAGAGGATCCATAAAAACAAGATGACACACACCATCAAAATTGTGTTTTTTCCGCAATAACTGGGTTCGGCGTTCAAGAGAAGCAAACAAGACTATACAGCTTCGTCAATATAGGAATGGACTTCTCGGAACCATTTGATATCGTGAGAGCTTTCAGACAAGGTGTTAACAGATCAAGCGTATGGTCACTCTCAATAGGTAGTTCAGGGATCCTCTCATAGGATAAAACTGTGTGTTGGTCTATTAGACGAAAGTCGAACCCTGGGCTAGAACGAAATATGAAAAAAAAAATTCTTAGGCGACTTCCTCCCAGCAGATTTCTGGCAAAAACTCTGAGAGTAAATTAAATTGCCATGAAATTTTCTTAAAATATCTCTCGTTCGGAATTGACTTTAAACTGTAGGTGCCACCAATCATGTATAAAGATTAACACACACAACATAAGTAGTGTAAGAAGCTAGGCCGTAATCCTGACTGAAGGCTTGTAATGGCCAATTATGTTATGTTATGTATGTAATCATGGACACTATTAAACACTGATGCGGCTGCCTTGAGAGTACTAAAGAGAACAGTCGTACGTGAGATCTTCGGTTTAGAGAGAGTTGACAATGATGACCGTATTTGAACTAAGAATGAGTTGTAGAAGATGCTTAACGACAGCATTAACATCGAACGACTACTATGGCTAGCCCATGTAGTTTGCATGGTAGAGGCAGTTCCGATGGGACTAGATGCGAGGATTAGCGCAAGTCGATGTAGAGTACGAGATTGTCTGCATTGGAAGGACCAAGTCGAAGAAGCCCTGGTGGGACCAACTGAGGAACTTGCTCAAGAAACTGAGGCGTTGGGAAGTAAGCGTTAAAGTAAATCGAATTTCGATAAATGGATTGTTTGTTAATGGTTAATTAAGTAAGTAAGTAAGGAAGCAAGCGTGTGTTAAGAAAATAATTTGTGGCCTTTACTCAACCTAATTATATGCGTGCGTGCAAATTTATATCGAAATGACTGAATAGATCTATTTAAAGGGAAGTATTCCTTAAAATATTGAAAATTCTGATTTAATTAAAATGGCAATTGGAAGCATTTCGTATCTCAAAAAATTCATTTCGAAATTTTGATTAATTTTTGTGATCAATTTTTTACCAATGAAAATTCAATGAAATTTTAATTTGCAATTTTAGGCTTTCGTGCTTATAGAGCGTATTTTGTTGTTATTTTTTTAATATTTTTTTTTTTTAATAATTCTCACTAAAAATATGTTTTCTTTTCTCATTTTGCTTATTTATTACCCAAAAAATGTTTGTTAACGCCCACAATAAATAAAACAAAAATAAAATTAAAAAAAAAAAAAAACAAACAAAAAATAAAAATAAAAGAAAGGAATTAAGAAAAAAAAAATACGAAAAAATTATTTAAAATGTGCTGTGCTCAATTAAAAGCTTGTGTACGTGACAAGAATTTTGCAAAAAAATCCAGAAAAAAAAACATTTCAGATGCCAATGCAAAGAAATTATTTTTCTTCGATTTCAAACATTTTCATTTCATCATCAACATCATCATCATCATCTGCGACATCATCATCATTGGCATCATCATTATCATCATCGACACCACTACCCAATTTACCACAACGTATGTCTGTTTATCAACAGTGTTGCAAGTATTTTAAGGAGGTGTAACCCACTGGTCGCTTGTATGCCTGAATTGACGAACAGCCAGCCAACAACAACAACATCAATATGAGAATGAAAAAAAATAAATTTTTCTTTTTCATTTTCGCGTTTTGAGTTGTTTGATGGACCTGCGTATTGAATGATGGCATTCAATAACCAAGCGAAATGAAATGAAACTTGATTGGGTTCCATCTATGTACACCTTCCATGGCCAGAAAAATGGTACGGGCAGACAGACGAAAATAAAATTTGGGCCAGTAAGTAGAAATATTTCATTTCAAATCGAATTATTCATACCCACACACACACACACATACACATGATCAAAGAGATCAATCAAAATTGAACATCATAACAGCAGGACAGACATTAAATAGGCACAGTGCAAGGAAGTTTGAATGCAACCAACATACACTGACGAAAAATTTCTTGCATTTGGATTAGTAAACACGGTGTGAATATGAAATGAAGTTGCCGTAGAAGTCTAGTACGCAGAGTGTTGGCTTCTTAGACGAGAGGCCAAGGTAAGAAAAGATATTTCTCTTGGCTATAAGGCAGCCTTCGATAGCCTCATAAGGAATCGTGTTTTTGCCGTAATGTCTGAGCTCGGTATACCTGCGAAGCTGATAAGGCAATGTAGAATTGCCTCAAGCAATGCCTGAAGGATCGTAATGGTACGGATGGACCTCTCCGAAACTATAGATAGCGTGCGAGGTTTCAGACAAGGCGATTCCTTATCATAAGGCCTCTTCAACTTCGTAATCGAGTTCATCGCAATGGCACTACTTTCCATAAAAGTGTTTAATTGCTTGCATACGCTGATGACATTGACATCGTAGGGCATACCAAGCGATATGTTACCGCTGCCTTTAGTGCTATTCATTGGGAGTCTATTAAGATGAAATTGGCAGTAAAAGAGGGCAAAACGAAGTATATGTTGTTGACAACTAGGGACATATGGCGTATGGGATCCCTGACTACAACCGATAACTGTATTTTCGATATATTCAGTGAATTTGTTTATCTTGGGTCCGCCGTTAACAGCACAATATAATGTCAGCCTGGAGATTAAACATATGATCGCTCTTACCAACAGCTGCTCTGAATATTCAATTGCGTAGCACAGACTTCTTTCATACGACAAAACTGATACTTTACAGGACTTTCATTTCTCGCATGCTTCTTTATGGCACAAAAGCATTGACGCTGTTAAATACCAATGCAGTAGCCTTGAGAGTATTCGGGAGAAAAGTCCTGCGTCGTTTTGGTTCAGTGTGAGTTGACGATGACTTCCACATACGCATACGATGCAACAATGAACATGAAAGTTGCCCAGAATTCGTACTTCGGCACGAATTCCTTTGAATTGTTGCCCTGATTCATAAATCTGTTCTCTTTGATCATGCAATGTTTTGAAAAGTCTTGAAACTGAGCGATCAAGCCGAAAATAATGTAATAAGATTCCTGCGTCCTTCGATCCAGTGCGAGTTGGCAATGACTTCCACATACGATCCAATAATAAGCTGTATGAGCTTCACAACGATATGAACGTTGTGTACAGTATTAACATCCAGCGACTGCGCTGGCTCGGCCATGTCGTTCAAAAGGAGGAGAGTATTCCGGCTTAACGGGTATTTGATGCGAGGATTTGCAGAAATCGGAAGAGAGGACAACCTCGTTTGCATTGGAGAGATCAAGTCGAGGAAGCCCTGTCGGCGATTGGTGCGGCTATCTAAAGAAGGCGCGCAAGAAGCAAAGGCTCCTAATAGGATGTGTTAATGCAGGCCGAAATCCGATAATCGGATCGTTAATGGTAAATTAAGTAAGTAAATATGAAAATTGATATTTCTTACGACGACTTTCTCTCAGTAGTCTCCTCACAAAAACTGTGAGAGTAAAATGAGGCCGTCAGGAAAAGTTTCTCCAAAAAAAGACGGCCATTCGGACTCGACTTTAAATGTCAGTACCACTAAAAATGAACACACTCAACGTGAGTAGCTTGCGTATGTAGGTCATAAGTCTGACAAAGGGGTTGTAATGACCTCTCAATTAAGCCGGTAAGTAAATGAGTATGAGGGACTCCGTTACAAAATTTCTTTCAGTGTTGCCCTCAAATGTTTTACACCTTAAAAGTATTTCTGCAAACAATACAACGAAATAAAATGAAATAATAAAACCTGTGCAGTGTGAACAATTGCAAGTGAGTTTCTGACAGATAGGCAGACTGACTGACTGACTGACTGACTGACTGATGGCCTAATAGACTGACAGAATGGGTGAGTGAGTATATATGTATGCTACATGTCAGTTGAGAAGTTGAGAGTAAGGAAAATCTTTTAAAAATGATTATGACCTCATGAAGACGACGAGTGCATGCTTAGATTATTGATGTATTTTTAATAAAAAAAATATCGAAAGAAAAGGCCAAATGGGT
>QOCX01000827.1:34421-74141 GCA_005959815.1 Sarcophaga bullata
GGATACCACCAATGGCTGATGTCGACAAAACGACAAAGTGATCAAAGGAAATAAAAAAAAAGAAAAAAATTTTCAAAATATGAAGTGAAAAGAAAAAGAAGAAGAAAACAACACCAGATTCACGTGACATTATTTAGACTGCCATTGTGCTACTGTTGTTATGCTCTTCTACTGCAATCGTTCGGCCAAAGCAAGCCTCCGGTTATATTGCTAACCAACCCCCCCCTCCCCCCACCAAAACATGTTGTTTTAATTGCATAAATAAACACGCATTTTTTAGCAATTAATCGCACCCAGTTGAAATTTTTATTACTTTTAAATGAGAAAATTATGGAAAAAAGCAAAAAGAGAATGAAAATAAAAGGGAAATAATAATGCAAAATTAACGAAAAACAAAATGAAAATGAGAAACATTAAACAATTCAGTACGTACGTACATATGTACGTATGGTGTATGGTATGATGGTAACATGGTAACAGGCAATCCAATAATATAAAGGAGGATGGTATTCGTGGAATAAAGAGTCAGTAAAACACATGAACATGATGTTTCATGCAATAAAATTTTAATTGTCGACTAAATTTTTTTGATAAATATCGTACATGGAATTGGTGGTGGTGGTGGTGGTTGTGAAGATTTCTTTAATTTCGTTTTTTCTTTTCTTTCAATTTTTTTCTTCGCAAATAATGCGAATGGTTGTTGCTGTTGTTGTTGTTAGTTTGCTTGTTTTGGTTTTTAACATTTTTATTAGAATTTCCTTTTTTTACAATCCAGATTTTATAATAAAAATCTCATAAATTTTAACAAAAATTCTACACTGGCTACACTGCTAATCAAACTCACCTTCCCTTCCCCCAAACCCCCTTTCACACAGAAGCTCATAAGCTATGTTTGTAAATGTTTCCTACCAATGGCTCTCAGATTAATATTTCCACAGGTTTCAGGTAACAGAAATTAATTGCTTACTTAAGCAGCCGCAGCAATCGTTTTAACGTTTTTAATGCAAAAATTAACACAAAATTTTTTTTGTCTTGACCAACAACAATAAAACGACGATTATTAAAGTCTAGTCAAGATCTGATTGAAATTAAGTTAACATATGCAATGCTTGTTAGAATTCTTTCATATCTGTTTTGTGTTGTAGTCCGAAGGTAGTGGCAAATGCCTTTTAAAACAATTGCCACCATTGTCTACGATATTGCCATTTTAATGGCTTTTAAATTTTTCTCCCTGACCTCCCTGGGATGGTGGATTTAGATCTAAAAGTGTCGATTAATCCACTTCCTTAATTATTTCTTTACATACTTAACTGGTCAGTAACAACCTAATTAACGGATTTCGGCTTGCTTTAACGCATCATTCCTGGCGCCACTGCTTATTGCGTGCCTACGCCAGTTTGTCACACCAATCGATGGCAGTCCTTACTCGATCTAGTCCTTCTAGCGCAAACAAGATTGTCCTCTTCGCCGACTTCCGCAAATCCATGCATCAAATACCCGTCAAACGAGAGCATCCTCTTCCATTCGAACAACATAGCCGAGCCTTTTTCTATACGTTCTGGATATCTTTTGGGAAAAGGTTACTGGTAAACACATACCTTAATTGTGTGTCTACAAAAACGCGGATGATCTCGTTACAAACGACTCGACTGGTTAGATTGTTCAAATTTAAAAAAAAAAAACTCAAACTCAAGTGTCAAATGAAGCAAAATGAAGAAGTTACATAGCTGAGCCAACGCGGCCGCTGGCTGTTAATACGCTGCACAACGTCTATGCCGTTGAGCAGTTGATACAGCTTACTATTGCATCGGATGCGTAAATCATTGCCAACTCGCACTGGACCGAAGATCTTACATACGACTTTTCTCTCGAATACTCTTAGTGCTTAATAGAGTCTATCCCTCTGCGCCATAAAGAAGCACGTGGCTGAAGAGCATCGTGTAGAGTATTAGTTTTATCGTACGAGAGAGCTCTCTGCTACTCAATTGCCTGTTGAGACTAATTGCGTATTGACTCCTTTTAGCAAAAGTGATCCTACGCTTGATCTCCATACTGACATAATTTTTGGTGGTAACGACGGAGCCAAGAGAAATAAATTCCCTGAACATATGAAAGTAGAGTTATTGTTTACAGCCAGACCCATCTTAATAGATTGATGTTCCTGAATTTATCTAATTTAAGAAGCTAAGACGTTAGACCATAGCACATATTGATTTCAAATAGCAGGAGGGGTTAATATATATTCCGATTTGAAAGAAAATTCATTCGAATCTTGCATGTATAAAGCAATGCGTTTCGAAAAATATTTCTTCAATTTGAATCCATAAGCCTTCAGAAGTTTACTATCAAAACTAGAGATTAAGAATAATTTTAATTGACCATCAGAACGACTCTCACATGTGAAAACTTAGTGTCGAGATAAAATTTCCACATGAACTGCTCTTAAGGTACTTTAAGAGCAAAAGATGTTTTATGAGAAAAATTTCTGCATTGGTTTTATTATCACAAGCTTTTGTATGAGTTTGGGGAAGCATTTTCATCAGCATAAAGTCGTTGTAAGCTAGTAGGTATTTTGTTGGCTTACTAGACGTGAACCGTGATTCAAACCCCAGCTCAGACATCTTGATGAAAGCGAAAGATGAAAAACATGTCGTCGGCGACTTTCTCTCAGCAGTCTTCTGGCAAAAACTGTGAGAATAAATTCAACAGCCATGAAATTTTTTTTCAAAAATATGTCGTTGGGAATCGACTTTAAACTGTAAGTCTCAACACATGGGTGGTAGGAGAAGCTAGATTGTAATCCTGACTAAAGTTTTGTATTGACCAGTTAAATAAGGAAGGGACAGAATGGTATACCCATTTTCACGGATTTGTCTAAGTTAAGTAGATTTACAGGTGCTGGGGTTTGCTGTAGAGAACCCGGTCTTGAACTCCACTTCAGGTTGAAAGATGCCTGTAGCGTGTTTCAGGCGGAGATTTTCGCAATCTAGAAGGCTATAGAGGTCATAGCTGGTGAGCCGACTTCGGATTCGGAATCTTACACGATATTCGTTGACAATCAGGCTGCCCTAACTGCCATTGCGTCGGTCTGGTGCAAATCACGACTAGTTCGTGAGTGCAAGAAGTCTTTGAGGACTTTTGGACCAGACGTATTCGTATTCGTCTGGGTTTCGGGTAACAGTGGAATACCCGGTAATGAGGCGGCGAATGCCTTTGCTAGGTTAGGTTCGCTTTTTGAGGGCGGTTTATTAGTTAGTCCTGATCCATCAATCTGTCCTCTCTACGGCCTCGTCACTGTATGGGTTGGAGGGAAGAGCAGAGGCGTTAGGAGAAAGGATCGGGTTGTTATGTTTCTAAGAGTCTATGGCCTTCTGTAGACAGTGGATCTGGAACAGATCCCATCCGGATTATTGCAGGGTATGTTCTGATGAACATTTTTTCGAACATCTCCTCTGTAACTGTCCAGCCCTTAGTATATTAAGTTTGAAGACTCTTGACAAGGGCTTCTTTGAAGATTTAAATTCTGTGTCGAAAGCCGACATCAAGGCTCTCCATAGATGCATAATTAGATTCAGCTGGCTGAGAGGTTCTTCATTAGTATAGTCGCTCTCCGTTTTGTGCACTTTTTGATTGTTGTCCTGAGCAAAATAAATTTGTGTGGCTTAGTAGTTTGGTGGGAATTCATTTAACAGTTGTTTCTAAAAAAATTTTAACACTTTTTACCAAGGCCTATAATAGTCTTGAGCAGACAGAATAAACACGGAACATGCAGAAAGAACAAGAACAAATAAACAATAAAAATACACCCAAGAACGGACGGAACTATTATCGAATTGCAATAACAAAGCAGTATGGACAAAATAATAACCACAACAAACCAACACTAAGGTTCTAGAAGTTGTCAGACCGAAAATCAACGAAAAAATAATTACGTAGCCAGTTTGTTGCAATAAAAACAACAACATATAAGCACTAATATGGTAAGTAATACAATTTTAAGCTTGTATGATGTAATAAAATTAATAACTTGGTGCTTTGCTAAATGTTAATGAATATACGATGACTTTATAAGAGAAGGGGATTCTGGCAATAGTACAATAAGTATGCTAGTAATAGATTTCATTTACTAACATCAGCAATGAGAAAATAAGCCATTCTTGTTTTCCAGAATGCCGAAAGTAAAGAGCTGGCGACGGATATTTTGAATAAAGTTTATGTGCTAATCACAGCAATTACAGCTGCAGAGGCGGCCATAATATTCAAAATTATTTTATAATAATACACTAGACCAAGACAAGAAACTGATGGATTGAGTCCAACACCCAGATTGGATCTGATAATACAAAAATATTTAAAGTTTAGTACGTGTTTGTGGCATCTGAAGAAATACCGAGAATGACGAGCAATTTATTGTGATGTAAATAGGGGCACATTGGCATCCTCATTTCATTTAACAATTAAGCAGATTGTTCACATCACAGTTGATAGAAAATTGATGGAATATGAATGTCAGAAGCAATAGAACTTAAACTTAAATCAGTTTTTACAATTGTTTAGATTATAAAGATCTAATATGCTTACATTGATGGCGCAAAGATCCTATACTGATACCAGGTTTTGCCTCAATTTAAGTGATGTTTTTTCCGCAAAAAGTGCTGCTTAATGAGCACATGAAGAAAATTTCCATTTTTGCCATTTGGAGGCGAAAAAGTAGCAAACTTGATGTAAATTTTGTACAAATTTATCTCAAACATAAGCCTTATTTTGTATTATGAATCGATTGGAACAGGTTTAAAGAAGGACTTTCGAAAAGGAAGAAATACTGATCTGATCTTTGTACAGACATTTCCCAAGCAGTTGTTAGAATTTTGAAATTAAATTTTTACGATAACATTAACAAGTTAGGGCGAAAGCTATAGAAATGTCTCTGTACGGAACATTTATTGTGAACGGGTCTTAAAAATAAGCGCTTAAAAACTGGTGTGAACCATTAATACTGATCGCTGCCGAATACAAATGATCAATTTGATATATGCATTGATCGAAAAAGTATCAGAATAGGCTACAAAACACTGTACAAAGAGAACCGGTGTAGGATACAATCAAAGCATTAGACGGGGAGCAGTTATCTCACTACCCACATTTACCAGACTTGGCTCTTGCCGACTACTATTTGCTCTCATCGATGAAACACACATTGGCTGGTCGATAAGTACGAGGTAGTAAATTGAGAGACTAATTGTTTTGCTTCCAACACCATATTTTTAGTGGAGTTGGATCTAAAAATTGTGTAAAAGGTGGAGGCAAATGTGTTTTCCTGTAATGGCCACTTCTTTATAGAAAGTTCTTTACTTTCCCATTCAAAATTCTTTGTCTTATTTTCACAAGAAACGATCACTTAAGGCCGATAGCTTAATAGAACCTTAGCTTAGGTAAGGTTAGTGGATAGTTTGCCGTTCACAGGCAAGTTCACTCGGCGGTCCTTTGTGTTAGCTAGTGTGAGGTAAGCCCCTTTGTTATAATCGATTAATGGTGGCTTTGAACCGGCCCGGATGAAAAAAACGAAGACGTATGTCCCGAAGTCAACATAAATAATCCTGTTTTAAAATGAATGCATATGGTAAATATATGTACACGCTTTAAATTTCTTCATTCGATTGAAGTATGTTAAGAAATTTAAATTATAATCCTTACCAGGGGCAATGTCTTTGACATCAATTCCTAAGTATTGAGATGATCAATATGTATGTATGTAGCATACATATATAATCAATAATATATAACCTGCTGTAGGTGGTAGTAGACTGAAACTCAAAGACTTAAAGTGACCAATGAATGCATGGCGCTGGGGGTTGCTGATTGGCTGGATGACTGGTCGACTGGTCCGTTGGTTTTTTTTTTTTTTTTTTTTTTTTGTTGTCATGTATTCAATATTTATGAATGATTTGCACAGCAAATTATGAAAAAAACATTTAAGCCACATAAATATGCCCAAAAATAAAAAAGCAAAATGTCGTCGCGACAATAGCAGTAACAGCAGCAAATGCAAATCCAGCAGCAGCAGGAGTTGTAGTAGACAACACAGTAACATGTTGTAGACATGTTCTCATTTGCATAATGCCGCGAATAAAAACTCCACGAAAAATTAATATGAGAATGAGGGGAAAAACAAAAAGCATATTCAGGAATAAATTTGATCACAACAAAATAAAACAAATGTCAGCCCAAAAGAAAATGAAAAAGAAAAAACGAAAGAAAAAAATTATTATTTTTGATACGAATAAAATTGTTAATAAAAGAAAAAAACCAAAATGGCTTAAAAAATATGCTGGAATAATAAATTCTACCTCAGAGCTGACATTCAAATGAAAAACTATTTAAAATTCATTGTAGACACCATTCATGGCTTAAATAATGTGGCATGAAAAAAAAAATAACGCCAAGTAAAAATCGACAATAAAATGCTTGATTTCATCGTAATAAATGTAATAAAAAAAAATCATAAAATATGAATTACATAATTGTACTCCCATTAATGGATGACATTAACATTAACGCACAAAAAAAAAAAAAAAAAAAAAAAAAAATTAAGAACACAAGGAAAATTTTTTTGTCAATTCTCATTGTTGTCACTGATTTCCTCAGTAAACTTTTTGCAAAGAAAAATGTTTTTTTTCTCCTTCCTCCTTCTTTCTTACATGGTAATGGCTTTCACCCCATCTACCCAAAATATTATAAGTTCACGTACGACATGCTTTCCTAAAAAGTGTCAAAATTTATTTTTTTTTTTCGCCACTTCGTGTATAAATAGTGGATGACAGTGAATTTAATCGATTTATGAATACGTTTTCGTTCAACTCAATACAAATTGATTGTGGCATTTAAATGATAAGGAAATTGACGATTTAAGAAGTAACTTGGTTTACTAAAGATGAAATCATGCGATCTGAATCTACAAATTATTTCCATTATATGTAAGAAGCTGGCGAACAAAACTGGCCTCCGTAAATGATTTTTTTTCAGGACCACCAAGTAAAGTATGCATCTTTGAAGCCACGAAATATTTTCATTTAAAGCCTATTTGATTCTGGCTTATAATAAGAACGAAAACTGATTTCTCGAAGAATTTGTGACATTTGTTTCTAACAGAAAAACGCCTGACATGTCCCTTATCAAAAGGAGGGGGGGGGGTGGTCCGACCGACAATGTTTGAAATTACGAACACCAGTCCTACATTTAAGTTTCGATTAGTTTTTCTTGTGAAAAGCAAATTTCTTGACTAGTCCCTATCTAGATAGTACAGTTCTTTGCTTTTCCTGTAAAAACCAAATAACGGGACTAGTCTGGTTTTGTTCGCCAGCTTCTCATATATAAACTATAACGTGTTCACATTGAAGGATTTTTGGAGGCAAACATTTTTAGATCAGTCGGGTATATCGTTATAAAACGCCCATTCCTTTGCCATAATTAAACAACTAATTTCTAATGGGAAATTAAAAAACATTTTCACTCAAAGTATTTTTCATTGCCGGCTACACAATTTTTCCATACTTCAAGCAATCTATGGATTGCACGCCAATAAAACTGTTCGTCTTTTTAAGCAAACCCAGCGTAATTTTCGATTTCCTCGTGGTAATCGAAGTACTGTTCAGTCCATGGATATTTCATCGATGAAAACAAATAGTAGTCGGAAGAAGCCAAGTCTATGTGTTGGCTTATTAGACGAAAGACCGCGGTTCAAATCCCCGGTCAGGCATCAAAAATATTTCTTCGGCGGCTTCCTCTCAGCAGATTTCTGGCAAAAACTCTAAGAGTAAATAAAATTGCCATGAAAAATTTCTCAAAAATCTGTCATTCCGAGTCGACTTCAAACTTTAGGTCCCGCCACTTATGTATAAAGTTAACACACACAACATAAAAGGTGGGAGAAGCTATGTCGCAATCCTGACTGAAGGGTTGTAATGGCCAATTATGTATGTATGTAGGGTAACACTACCTAGCTCAACGTTTTAAATGTATCTTGAATCAGTCTTGCTTTGAGTGAAAGTGCATTGTCATGTGCCTTGTAACCCATTCTGAACGTTTTTCCAACGATGCTCGATTCAAATTGAACATTCTGTTATCGGTAGAGATCTGTATTCACGGTTTCATCAGGTTTGAGTAGCTCGTTGTATACCATACCTTTCTGATACCACCAGACATATATCACTATCTTACTCTAGAATTGATCTGGTTTTGCAGCAGAAGTTAATGGTTGTCTCGGATTATTTTTGCTTGTTTTTTGCGTTAAGGATACTAAAATAAATCGAATTCCAAGCAACATTGATTTTCTATTGCGCCTCTGTCGGTCAGAAATTAATTGTTGTAAGACGTGTAACAGTTCTGTCATTTGTTTCTGATTTAAAGTGTATTCATCATCAAATTATGTTTGCAATTTGGGGCTCTTTCAAACGTGTGTTCTGTCTGAACATGGTGCTTCTGATAGAGAATGATCAACGTATGCCTTGACAAGCATTCAATACATTTTTCAAGGACTTTTCTTTAAATTAAAACCACAATTTGCAACAAAATTCGCCATCTTTACCATGATGAAAGAATATAACGTTGTTTGTTTACTAATTTGATGCATACCGCATATGTTTGACAGATATCATCGCCAATACAAGAAAATGTTGTAAGATCGTTCATAATAAATGTTTCCGGCACACATGGTAGGTTTTCCAGCTGTTTTTTTTATATCCTATGAAGTACGTTATAGTTCGTTAACGCAAGTGAAATATGAAAACAAATTCTATGAAGATCAGATATAACAGATACAGTCATTCTAGCGATCGCCCCACTATAATACTTAATGACTAACGTTCTTTATTGGTGTGACTTTTTTCGACTTAGAATATTATGGATGAACGATGATTATGAAGGTATAAATCAAAGAGCGAAAGTTGGACTGTGGCTCAATACATCATGTGCAGTATACATGAGAGAAAATGCAGAAAAGGATATCCGAAATATCGATATCTGAAGATAATCTTTCTGAGAAATCTGAGGAATCTAAGGAAATTTACGTAAAAATATCGGGTCATGTAGTTTATACAGCACTTCGCCTATTTTGCGATTAAAGTAACGGTCCTAGTAAGCAAATAATTCGTGATTGTTTTTGCACGAATTTAACTCTGCTCGTTTCAAAAATATCGTAATCTTGTAGCGTAATCGTAAAAAAATTTGAAAATTCGTTTTGTCGTTTTGTGCCTACAAAATTCAGCTCCCACAAGAATTGAAGCCAAATGATCACTGGTTGTGTCGAATTTTTGTTGATTGAACTTGTTTGAAACTGAGCAAAGATAAAAACTTTTCTCAAAGAGATGTGTCTAGCAAAGAAGTTCATTTGAAGGTCAAAATTGATGTATACGGAGCAAAGACAATCCTTAAGTCGTCAATGAATCACTATTACATACCATATCGATTGGATAACCTTATTCGAAGCCGTTGTGAACATATGTTAGCAAAAAAATCTGAAAACTAAATGCTATGCAACTATCTTAGGATATCAGGATTACGACCCAATTTCTCCCACCACACACCAATTTTATGCGTGAGTTTAAAGTCGACTACGAACAACAAATTTTTGAGAAACATTTTTGACAATTTTTTTTACTCTGAGGGCCATTATTACAACTTGCCATTAACTAAAGGGAGGATTTTAAAGGGCAAATAAATTGTTTTTCATTATTATGAGTACCCAATTAGATAGAAGCGCGCGTTAAGTTAAAGGGAAAATCATCCTAACTTTAACATTTAAAGTTCACTTTATCTTTGAACTTGCCATATTATGTGTATTATTTTCGATATGGCAATAATAAAATAATAAAGGTAACAAATAAGAAAGCATGTCGTTGCCACTACGTTTTTAAAGAACTTTTTTAAAAAGGCAAAAGTTTTGAAAAAGGCAACTTTAACTAAACCCAACTTTAACGGCAAGTTGTAATAATGGCCCTTAGATTTTTTACCCGAAAATTGCTGAAAGGAAGTCACCGAAGAAATATTTCTTTTTTCTTTTTATTTCGTTTTGTTTGAGATGTCTAGGCTAAGGTTTGAACTAAGGCTCTTCATCATACTACATACTAGACTACAGTGACTTTTATTCGATTATAATAAAAGAATTTGGTTTCAGCGATAACAGACATGACGATAACCGATATAAACACTTTTCGGAATGCCTAAGGTTTGTTCAAGCCTTCAAATTAAATAGAAAACCTTGCCGATGATTGTCAAATGAATCTTTAAAAGCAATTAAAAGTGTGCTCTTAGAGAATTATGTTGCAATTGTATTATCGTTTGAATTTATTGCAGAACTTTATAAATATTTCACTCGATTTATTGTCAATTTATTGTTCATTCAAGCAAATATTCGATAAAAAAAAGAAACAGAAAACATTTTGATTACATTTATACGTACTTGTAGTAGTATTCGTAGTACAGTAAATCTATTTATCTCATCTTCTTCTTCTTCCATTTTTTTTTTTGTTTTTTGGCTATAAGCAGGCACATAAGCAGACAGCAAAAAGATTACAAAAGAAGAACAAGAAGTAGAAGATATGGAAGAAGAATGTAAAATTGGAAAAGCATAAAATATGTATGTATGTACACACACATATTATTGTATACTGGTGGTGGTGGATATGTTGTAAATAACCGTTTCATAAAACATAAATTCCATTTGTGAGATAAACATCAAATAATTGCAAATATGGATGCAACAAAAGGACTGCATCATACACATCAACAGCAATTGTTGCAATCCAAATAATAATGCAATACATACATACCTACACACACATCACACACATAATTACAATTGTTACATGAATTGAAAAGTCTCGAAGTTGTTTGTAAATAAAATTGGTCGCCGGATATGTAAGTTGATGTCTTCCATACATATGTACATACGAGTGACTTTGCAATTCATGTGCATGCTGTTAAGCAGATACAAGTGTTATCTATGATTTCATATCACCACCCATCAGCATGAACTATATTTGCAGCAGGCAACAAACAAACACCATTCGATGTATCATGATCATGTGTAAGAGGACTCATGTTGAAATTGCAATGTAAATAACAGCAGACAGGCTAGTGTCCTGGACAATACAACACAATAGGGATTCAACAATACAACACAATACAATTCAGCCCTCAATAAATTGAGTTGTATTTGGTTGGTACTAGTTGTAAATAATTCCTGTTGCTATTGTTGTTGTTGTTGTTAGCATTGTATAAAAAGAGAGAAAAAAAACGCATACGAATATAATGTTGCATGTTTGTAGGAGACAATGCTTTGCATACATGCATGCATTGACAAATAGTCTCTCTATAGAATGTCATCATTTTCATTTCATTTCATACCACCACACACAACATGCAAAATAAAGTCATCAACATCAACTATGTATGTGTTGCATTCGTTTGTAGTAAGTCCTAGAAATAACGCAAAAGGATGTAACTGTTTGTGTATCGGAAATGTTTCGTTTTTGTTCGCTTTTTTTTTTTGCCCAATGAATGCAAAACAATTCACTTCCACATTCGAGTTTATTAATGTTTATTTCAGTTTGTGTGTGTTCGTATCAGTATGTGTATGTGTATTATGATGAACTTTTGTGGCAACTACCTCAGATGAACAATTCCGATACACTTTAAAAGATACAAACGAATTGCATTCATGAATTCGTTGAAATTCGACTAGAACATGGGGAAAAGAAAAAGAAAAAAAAAACTAACGAATGTTGGGTACGAAATATACCCTACACCAGGACTATATCGATCAAGGCATTTTTTTATTATCCTCAAGTGGCTGCTACGAAAGAAGCAATAAGATTGACTGCCATAAGCGTGTGGAAGTAGATAAGCTGTGGTCTTGTCAAAATCTTCGTTAAGCTGCATCAGAGATCAGAAATGAATCACGTTTTCGCTACTCATAAGTACTCATGAAATTTTGAGTATGAGTGAGTCATCAATACTGAAATTTAACCATGTACTCTCTGATTTATTCATACTCACTACAACGTTGATTTATAAGTACAAGTTGTAATGAGTATGAGTACAACGTTGACATCGAACTAAGAACATTCAACATATGTTTGATTCATACGCCTACTCATTCCGATTCATAAATTTAGAAAAATACCTACACAATACTCACAAATATTACAACAACAAAAAAAAAGACACACAAGCAAAAAATACAGAGCAGTAAACAGAGCATACACACAAACTTCTAGTGATTATTGTAGTGTTCGTACGCCATTCATACTTATTTTGTGATGCTTGTATATGTTGAGTCAAGAACATCATGCGTAGTGTTAAGTATGAGTATGATGAATGCATCAAACATTGAATATGAGTAGTATGAGTATGATATTAAAATAAGTATGAATGCGTGTTAGTATCCAAATTGCGCTACCAGATTATTGTAGAAGTTGTCGGACTCAAATAATGGCTATTAAAGTTGCCGGCTGTACGAATGCGATATCAGAGCATATTTACGGACAGTAATGCGGCCATTAGATGTGGTATGCACAACAGCCAAGATTGTCCAAGAATGCCGGATGTCTCTAGAAGAGATAGCGAGGTATTATAGGTCTACTCTTATTCGGACTTCTGAACACTGGGACATCGAAGATAACAACAAGTCCGACCTACTTGATAAATCAGGTACCAAGGGAAATTAAATTGAGTTCTTCTGCATAATTGGCCATTACAACCCTTCAGTCAGGATTACGGCCTAGCTTCTCACAGCACTTATGTTGTGTGTGTTAATTTTATACATGAGTGGCGGCACCTATAGTTTGAAGTCGAATCCGAACGACAGATTTTTGAGAAACTTTTCATGGCAATTTTATTTACTTTCATATTTCGTTTTTGATCTCTGACCGGGGATACGAACCCTTGCCTTTCGTCTAATAAGCCAACACACTACCTACTAGACTACGGCGACTACAGAGAGATGTAGCTCGGCATAAATATGTGTTGAGCTACTAAGATTCCACCTACGTAATCTCATGTCAGTAATAACCGAACAATGGCTTTTGGCTGTTCACGTTAAGTGATTGGGAACACCCTTTAAGGACATCCGCAGATGCCCCAATGACAAGGAATATCTTCTCTGTCATTGTCAGAATCCTTGGGCACCCTAAATTTAATAACAAAACATGTTTAGCCACAGGCGATTTGAGAAAAAATTCACAATTTCTTAAGACGGTTAGGAGATGTCAAGTAGAAGCTATGATGGAATAAGTACTAGCGGTNTGTTACAACGTGACCTAATGAGACCCAGGTAAGCTATGCACACTGATGCGGGTGCCGGCTTAACATAATATATCCTACATCAAAATCTTTTGGATTTATACCGAAATTGGGAACAAATTTTAGTTTATTTAGGGTTTCCATCTTTTACTTCTCTGCTTGTGCAGAATATCGAATGTAGCATGAGCTGTGCGGTACGAAGAGCTAACGTGTGGAAACTACACATCCAGATAATTCAAGTCATGCCGAAAGAAGTTGGATATCTTCGACATATTGTGTTTGCCGTCGACTGTAATGGCCTGTCCAAGGCCGTTCTCAAAGAAGTTTGGACGAATAACGCCGTTAGTCCAAAATCCACACCAGACAGTGAATTAGACGGTCTTAGATCTCATGCGAATTAATATTCGTTTAGAAATAGGCTCCATCGATGAAGATGGACCGTCCATTTCACGAAGCTATTTACACTCCCTTTATTTTCATGTTTATTGTTGCATTGTTGTTACTGGATATATGATCATTTGTTTTACGTTTCTGTTTGATTTGTTTTTTTTTTATTTACCATATGATATGTGTATTTTGTTGTTGTATGTTTACCTTGTTTACAAATGGTAGTTTAGTTCGCGTAACAATGTCATTTTAGTTGACTTTGGAAATTATTTGACTTTGACTTTATTGACTTTGACAAATTTAGTATAGGAAGGTACTTCTATGATAATAGTTAATCCGATTTGATCTTTAATTCCACACTGTCTTACATGCAATACCTAAGAAGCCTGACATCGTCTAGTGTAGGGTACAATTGCAATGTAAAAGCAAATGTTTTCATTTCTTTTCTATTTTTTAAGTACGAGTACGAGTACGAATACGAGTACGAGTTACACAACAATGTTGCAATGTTGACTTGCTGCGCTTTTGTTACTGCTGATGGAATTATTTGTTCGCACATTGTCAAAAGATGACATAAACATTGAAACAATGTAACACACCAATTGCCAACCCATCATCATCCAGCAACCAGCAACATACGGCACCAGCAGCCGGTCATCATATGCCATTAACTAAAGGCGTTAACAGTCCACCCCCCATCCATTTTATTCTCTCTCGCTCTCTCTTCATTCGTAAAGTGTTGTTGTATGCAAATGCATTCATGTTTCCGAATAGAAACTACCTGCTTGCAAGTACCAATATTTCGTAAACACCACGAGCAACAGAAATCTATTGTTATGGAGTGCCAAGCAGACACACCGGTATGCCGATATGCCAAACAAAAAAAAATGCAATTTTTAGTCTTTCACACTCTGTGTGTAGGATTCCTTTCCTAACTTGATTGTAGATTTTCTTGTAATAGCAGTACGATGGCGATTTTATTGTTGTTGGCATATGTTATGTCTGCTCTTTCGATATGTTTGTTGGGCTTTTCTTATCTTTCTGCTCCCATAGCATTTGTAGTACTCAACCCAAGCCCAGGTCTTTTTATGTGACTTGATTTGATTACCCATACTCCCCTAAAAAGAAGCCGCAAAAGTCATAAAAACGAAACTTGAATATTTGTTTGACCACAAAGACCACAAGTCAAGTTTGTTGTTTGAATAGAACAATGGAGTCATAGATCAAGATTTTATGTTGCAGATGCAATTGCAACTGTGTGTTGTGAGTATGTTTCGGATTTGTTTGTTGTTGCCTTTGCATTTTTGTCCAATGCATGTGGATTTTTTTAAGTTGCCACAGACGAGAATTAAGAGAAAAAGGGTTGAAGTTATCGTTTGACATTGGGGGCGGGGTGGTTGGGGGGTTTAATACAATGAAAGTGATTGGGAGTGGGTCAAAGTGGAAACATTCATCATAATTGTGCATGAATTGTATCTGAAATTGAGTTGTCAGTTGCAGTTGTTATTAATGGAACAAACAAACAAACACAGACGCATTGAAATCTTTATTGTTTCGAATTCAACTGTTTGTTGCAACAATTTGTATGAATTGACATGATTTTTGAATGCAACAAAAGAAGAAGAAGAAGTGAATTGGATGAGGGGGTTTATTTATTTTATACAGATTATAGGGCAGGAATTTCTTATGGAATTGTGGCGAAAGAGCGAAAAGATAAGTCCCACCATAGTCTCGTGCGCAATACGCTCAAGATCCGAAAATAATGAAAATTTCTCACACAAGCATTTTAATTGAAATTGAACTCATGGAAGATCTTCTTTCTCATTCAGATTATGCTTGTACTGCTAGTCGCTTTTCATATTTAATTTGAAAGACTTTAACCCAAGTGTGTTCGTGAAATGAGCTCTAGAGCAGCTCATGATCAGCTGACGGAAATTTTCATCGAGATATCTGCCTTCCTAAAGGAAAGGGGACATAAACAAAAAATTATTGAATTTGGAACGATAACAGTCGACAATGCATATCGAAAAATAGTCACTGTTTAGTGTAGATTTGGTGTGATGGTAACTTCGTCCATATTTCTTTGAGTAACACGTTTTCTATGCCATTTTTAGGATCAATCCTTTGAGAGAGGGGGTGCGAACAGACAAAATTGTCGAAATGTATTTCAATATTCATGACATCCTAAAAAGTCCGTGTTTGGTATAGATTTGGCGTGATGTTAACTGTATTAACGTATTATTAACGTATTTTTTTGAGAAACACCTAAATGAGAGGGGACTCAAACAGACAAAATTGTCGTAATGCACTTCAATACACATGACATCTGAAGGCGACTAATGCATCCTAAAAAATCCCTGTTTGGTATAGATTTGATGTGGCAGTAACTTCGTACATATTTCTTTGAGAAATACTTTGGCCACGCTATTTCAGTCACCGACGACTTTTTTTTTGCCCTGATCTGGACACCTCACCAGAAGGTGATGTGAACTGTCAACCGAGATCGTGTGATTTAAATCCTTCATACTCTTTCTTGTGGGATTACCCTAAGTCGCAAGTGTATGTGAATATGCCACAAGCCATGGTGATTCTCAAAGCCAACATAACTAAAATGTCATTGGGCATCCTGGATGCTCTTCACCCTTAGTAGCAATAAAGGGCATTAGAACGAACACACAGTTTGTTTTGTGTAAATTTAAAAATAGGAAGTGCTTAATGCAAGACCCTTTATTATGGTTAAGGTTTTACTTATTGAGGATAAAATAATTATAGGATAAGTCTACACTGCTCACACACACACAGAGTTGTATAATTGCATTGAAAAAATTGTGCGAGGAAGTCTGTAGTCATCTCGTTCAAACTGATATTGTATGTTTGGTCCACTTGAAGCATTCGAAAGCCATTCTTTGGGTAATTTACGGATTCCGCACCAATAAATCTCTTTGTATTCTTAAGCAACCAAATTAGACACCCAATTTTCGGCTTTCATGTACGAATTGAAGTGCTGCTCAATAATTGTGTTCCATCGATGAAAACGAATAGTCGTCGGAAGAGCAAGTCTGGTGAATATGGCGGGTGGGGTAATAGCTTCCCGTCTAATGTTTTGCTTGTATCATGGACCGATTTTGCTTTGTGCGGAATTACATTGATTGCCGTGTCATATGGTCATTTTTCGACCAATGCACGGTTCAAATTGATGATTTGTTGTCGATAACAATTCAGAAGGTCGTGATATACCACGTCTCTGTGGTTCCATCAGATACATTGGATTTTCTTCCTGTCAAAGCTAATGGTTGTCCCGAATTAAGCCATGATTTTTTCTGTTTAGAATTCGGAAAATAAGTGTTTTTCTCATCGTTGCAACACTAATTTTCTATCGTGTCTTTGAAGCCAACTTGCACAAGAGGTCTGTCTATCAATTAAGATGGCAACCTTTTTTCAGATCTTTTAAATCTTTTGCAAAGCTTTTCAAACGAATAGAAATTGTTTGTGGTGCAACATTTAGCATGTCTGTCATTTGTTTCTGGCATTAAAGTGTTGTCTTCATCCGATATTGTTTGGAATTCGATGTCTTCAAGCAGTTTTGGTGGCCTGCCACGATCTTCATGTCTCACATCAAATTCATTATCTCTGAACCGTTGAAGCCAGCTTCTGATAAAGCATGATCACCATATGCATCGGCAACCATTCAATATAATTCAACAGCAGTTTTCTTCAATTGAAAGCAAACAATTAAGGCTTTTCGTAAATCAACATTTTCTGGTACAAAATTGACCAACATTAATGAGACAAAAAAAAAAGTTTGATGTTGTTTGTTCACATGTTTGATAGAAACCTTTGCCAACATCAAAAAAAAAAAAAAAAAAGGAAAAAAAATTGAAGGCTCGTTCACAATAAATATTCCTTATGGAGACATTTGTACCTTGACGCTCACTTCATACCGGTACACCATAATTTGTAATTTTAACTTAAAATATTTGCGTTTTAAGAGCGTTTTTTTCGTTTTTATTCCCTAAAACTACTGATTGTCTGCAATGTTCTTTCTGTTGCTTGAGTTTGTTGCATTAAAAATTGTTTTTCGTTTAAAAAAAATTTTGATTTGATTTACAACTTTAATTTACTCGAAACAATACTTATTCGTACATAGTTGTTGTTGTTATTGTTGTTGTTGGGAAATAACAATTAAAACAAAGATTTATGACTGTTTCACAAGAATACTTACTATGTATGGCATACATACATACGTACATACATATTCATTTTGTTGTGAAAGTGTTGCAATAAATATGGCAGAAGAGAAGAGAAGACAATGAAATGAAATTAAATGAATTGAAATGAAAAGAACAACAAAAAAAAAAAAAAAAAAACAACAACAAAAAAGAAGTAAAAAAATAATTACAAACAATAAATAAATTTTACACGTTACGTACAATACATACATACAACATACAATAATGAAATGTAACGCAGAATTAATTGCAAATGAAAACGCTCAGCGCAACAATGTTGCAAAGACAAACGACGCATTGTTGAGAGAGATGAGTTCAAAAAAGATTTTCTTTCTCTTTTAGATTTTAACCTTTAATGGGTTAAACAGTTCCAAACAATTTTCCAAACAATTGTGGTGTGCGTCTTCGCTGTGTCAAGAAAGCTTTTGTAAAAAACTGTTTCAAGGAATTCGTAAAATGTTTCCCAATACCTTTAGCAGACCAGGCTATTCAGAGAAGTACGGGACATCAATTCCGAATAGGGAGAGATTTGGAAAAGTGTTGTAAACGATTGCACATTATAAACGATTCCGTTCCGTTCAGATTTTCACAGATTACTCTTGTGGCTCTGCAGATGGTGGTATTTTTCCAAAAATCGTCGAGATGTCGCAGTACTGCAGCGTTTTCTAGGTGGAAGTAAAAACCGATAAGACTTTCATAGCCAGGCATTTAACAATGCACTGAATTCCGATACAATGAACTCCAAGACGGTATGTACATAGCTGTGGCAAACATTCCAACGAGATGTAGGATTGTTATGACGCTCATAACATATGGGTATCCGGACATAACGACATTTCAAGCGATTGTAGAGCGGATGGACATCCAGATGTGTCATGGCCATCGAATTCTCTGATGAATTTTCTATTTTGAGAATCTTCTAAAAGACATGCATTCTGGAATCCGTTAGCGGGCACCATAAGGACCTCCAGATACAGACAATACGACGCATAAAATATAGCCAAAGCCAGATAGTGGACACATGGAAAGTCTTTTTAAACTCCAGAGGTACACGCTTTGTTTATTGAAGTATTGCGTTATTGTGTGACAATTTTTCACGCAAGTGGTGTTTAGAATATCAAATGGGGAAAATCAGTTAATATGAACTGTAACCTGCCTTATAACCAGAACGATTTTCTGTCAATTGTTACGTCTTCGAAAAGCTTCATCTTTAGGTAGAAATCCTATTCCAAAGAGCCTTCTATGACATTGCTTTGTTTTCCTTTTTCTTCAGGCTTTATTGTGGATCGTGGAGTTCATACCGCAATTGATCTTTCTTCAGTCATAAGAAGCTAAAAAAAATGTCTTCTATGATATCATTCCAGTTGCCAGTGGCGTAGAATCTGCCTCATCTCATTCGGTAGCTCTAGAATGCATTCCGAAAGCCATTTTGAAGGAAAACGCTCAAGTTTGCGATTTCTAATAAGTGCTTTAGTTTACTCTCAAAAGCTTGTAGCTTTATCTCGGCCAAGCCTTCAACCACAGGAATATTGCGGCTGCTGGATGACGGCTACCGGGAGCTTTATTGCAAACAAAATTCTTCGAGTGTTACTCTCATTGGGTTTTTGTCTTTTATACCTGCTGCCTGGTAATTTTCATTCAGTCCCTCTTAACATGAAGTTAGACGCAGGACAAGAAGCTGCTCAATGTGAGACCCGTTACGTGCGTAATTGGCCATTATAATCCTTTAAACAGGATTACGACCTAGCTTCTCACACCACTTATGTTGTGTGAGTTAATTTTATATATGAGTGGTGGGAAATACAGTTTAAAGTCGACTCCGAACGACGAAGGTTTTTTTTTTGAAAAACTTTTCAAGGCAATTTTATTTGTTCTTAGAGTTTTTGAGGCCCGTTGCTTTTGGTATTTTCCCATTGGTTCATCAGAAATATCTGATCCACAATACTTTGGAACGCGCCTTACTGTGGTTAGAGGTTGCAAAAAATTATTCTTGATAGAGAACATATTTCTTTGGCCATTATTGTCAATAAGGAGCATTATATGTCTATGATTACCAACTTCTGTTTGCCTAAACTGGATGAACTAGTCACCAACGAAACGTGTTTTCAGCAGGACGGTTGGATATTCTCCACGATTGATTTAAAAGCTCACGTGGACGTAATGAAAACTGGCCACTAAGATCATGCGATTTGATCCCGCTAGAATATTTCTTCGGCTGCCTGTGAATAAATCACAGCGATCCTAAAAGTTAACATTACCCATGCCACCCTTCAAATTCTGCCGGATTTATAAGCATGAGTCATGGAAATTTCGACTTTTCGGATGCCGTTCATTCAAAGAAGAAGCTTTAGCGGATATTTAAATGATTTTCCACATACCCTTAAATTAAGGCTCTATGGTATCGAATTAAGAGCATAGGTGATTAGCTGTTAATAAATATTTCCCAAAAAAAAAACCATCAAAATTGTAGAGAAACTGTCAATCAATGATTGATCCAGCATTTAATCGGAAAATTTGTGGAAATTGGAAATTCAGTATTAAAAGAACAAAAAAACTAAGGCTTGTGCTAGTTTTATATCCTGCAGAAATTTAATACAAACTTCTAAGCAGTTTCTGTTTAATGTTTAGCTTATGGGCTAATGAGACTGTCTAATCAATCAATACACTCCTATTAAACTACGGCGAATTTCAGCTTATTCCCCCTAGTTTTGTTGGAACAATATTCTTGGAAACTGTTGTTCGATTTGGCGGTTTCCATAATACATAAACGAATTGGCTTAACATCCATTTAGAAAGCAATACTGCCGTGATCGCTATCAAGTCTAATAACATCTTAAATCTTGCATCACAGAGCTTCCAGGATCTTAATATTGTAGTACCTTAATATAGAAATGAAAATTTAAATTAAATTTTATTCAAAATCAACACTTTTTCTATCACATAGTAAGACATTTCATGACCAACCGTCAATAATAATTTAACGTTTAATTGCCAAATTATCACACACAATAAAAATAAAATAAAGTTAAAGCCCAGTAATGTTCCACTGTTTTATACCCTACGTCACAGTGATTATGGATTACACACAGTTTATCGAAAATCTATTTCCTTTCACTTTCTTACTTAGTGCTGCTATTCATTAAGTTCAAGGCTGTGAAGGCTAAATCTGATTTCATTAACAACAGCTGTGACGTGTTTTCAACATAAGAAGTTGAGAAAGTCTACCATGACCACTGCTTCGAATAGAAATTGTTCCGAAAATCACCAAAGGCAGCTTTAATTTCTCTCGCAGTATACGATGATCTCTTATGGTAACGATAAATGTGATAAAACAGGCATTTATCTGAAAACAACGGATGTTACATTGAGGAGCTTCTTGTCCTGCGTCCAACTTCATGTTAAGAGCGACTGAATGGAAATTACCCGGCAGTAGGTAAAAGGTAAAACCCGATATGAGTAACACTCGAAGAATTTCGTTTGCAATAAAGTTCCGGTTGTCATCATCTAGCAGCTTCAATATTACTGTGGTTGAAGGCTTGCCGAGATAAAGCTACAAGCTTTTCTAAGAAAACTAAAGTACTATTAGAAATCGAAAACTGAGCGGTTTTTCTGCCAAATGGATTTCGGAATGCCTTCTAGAGTAACTGGGTTAATAACAAATACTGTGAATGATTTTATTATGAATACCCTGTGTATCTAATTCCAAACATTTTTCGATCCGTTAAACTGTAACGCTACCTAAATAGTCTATCTCTGTCTTTAACACTTAGCTCACAAACATTCAAATGAGCGCAGACTTTCCTGCTGGCATCAGATACTCATTATATGTCACGGAGTCCTTATAGAATTTCTTGTTAAACAATACACGATTTTAAAGGTCAATATGTTGACTACTTAAATATCATCTTAACACCAATCTATGCAATGATACAACTGAGCAACAACACACGTTTCGTTAAGATTTCAATTGCATGGAATTCAGAAAGTATTTCTGTAGACAGTCTAGACCTATCGGAATTAACAAAATCACCAACAAAATGCTTATACTGGATCTCATATGCACGATAAATGTAGGTTTATTTTTAGTGTCATCTTACTTGAATTTTTACTTCAAGAAAGAAAGGTTGCTATAGTCGAAGTGACACTTAAACGTAAGAAGAATCCTTTGAAAGCGAAGTCTTATGGGTCAATAATTTTTTTATCAATTGTGTTAAAAACTTTAGGGCCATTATTGGAACTTGCCGTTAAAGTTGGGTTTAAAGTAAACTTTAAAGTCAACTTTAACTTCTTTTCGTTATTACAACCTACAGATAAAATAAAGTTAAGTTTTTCAAAAATATGGCAGTGCCGGAGCAATATCGATAACATTGTTCAATTAAAAGAGTTTTTTTTAACAATAAGTTTAATTGTGTTGTATTCTTTTGGGTTTGTATTAGAAGGTGCCATATGAAAATGAAAGAAAAATGTATGGCATGTTCAAACATAAATTTAACATTAAAAGTTACTTAATGCTCACTTCTACCTTATTGTCTGCTTATAATAATGAAAAACAAATTTTCTGCTCTTTAGTTAAAGGCTAGCTTTAATAATGGCCCTCAGACGTCTATATAAATATCAACATTAAACGATAACACATGTAGCTCGTATGATCAGCCGGTATGGCTTTAGAACAAGCACTGTACTGCGTTTAAAACTCCAACTTAAATAACGATTTTAAAATGCCACCAGCCAAAGCAAATATTAGAAAATATTCTGAGAAATATCAGATAAAGTCCATAGGCATGTAAAATATTCAACTACTGTTATCAATTCGATCTAAAAAGAGCTCTAATATTCTGAATTTGAATTCTGAGAATTGAATTTATTCCTGGGGTATCAGATTTGGTATTTAGATTTGAAAACTTATTGTATTATCGATTGAATCGATAACTTTTATATACTTTCTACATCCAAAGTCTTAAATTATACGAATTAATTTAATTTGCCAATGGGATAGCATAGGTCGTCATTTCCCAGTTAGAGCTCAAAACAAATTTTCCTTGTAAATCTCTTGATCCATTTGATCAGCCAGGCTGCAATTAAGTCCCTAACGAGCATAGTTTCATCGCCCTTTCTTGTCCATTAATGCCAAGGATAGTGATATCGTTTGAAATTGCATTGCTGATAACCTGACCAGAACAGTTGTGGAGCGAACAATTTTCAATATATTACAGGGCAAAGGTATACCAATTGCCTCAGACAATTTGAACAATATCCATACGTATTACTGGGAAACTTAATCTCGGTTGACAGCAGGAGAATACGATCAATACATAATACTAGGCTATGCTGAACGCTTATGGATAAGAAGGCGATCGGCTCACTTCTGTCTTCAAAATCACATGGCCATGTAACTTACAATAGCCATGCCTACAAGCCACAGTCCTTTTGGCAAACATGTCAAAAGTAAAGCCGGTATTCCGGCAAATGACTCCTACAGAAGCTATGTATGTGAGCATACTTTCACCTCATGTGCCAGTGTGCTCCTTTTGCTTGAAGGGACGGAGTCTCTTGACCTTTCATCTTTCTGACATCTTAAATATAAAGAATGATGCAATACATACATACATAACATACATAAATTGATAATTACCACCTAGCTTCTCACACCACCACTTATGTTGTTGTGTGTTATTTTTATAAATAAGTGGCGTGACCTAGTGCTTAAAGTCGACTCCGAAAGACAAATGTTTTAAGAGCTCACAGAGCTTTTGCCAGACTTTCTGGTAAGAGGAAGTCACAGGAAAAATAATTTTTCATCTTATGAAAATGAAAATTTAAAAATTTCATTAAATTATTCATGCGAGTACCAATTCTAACTCTATTCTATTGCGATTCATTCATGGTACATGCTCGTACAAGAGTGTACAAGAGTGTCTATACGTGTTTACATAGAAATTTAACAATTCATACGTTGGGTGTAAACCGTACAAGTACTTGAACAACTTTAGAACTTTAGAAAGAGAATTTAATTTATGGCAGCGTCTTAATGCGCCATGTTCTCATTTTATGTTGACTTGCATTTTTACCAGAACCGATGACATGGCGTGTTAAGCGCATTGATTTATTGTGCGAAAATTATAATCATGCTTCTCTACTCTCTACTATATTTACTACGTATGGATTTTTGCTATGGTTACTGTGTGGTTCCTTCTTTATTTTGTTTCTTTCTTTCTTTATTTCTTCTCTTAGATTTTAACATAATCGAACAAGCGGCAGCACATCTATAAAGTTTTATCATGAAATCATTTTCCAAAGAAAGGCATTAAGTAAGCGTTGAAACGCCATAATCTAAGGCTGCCTTACTGAGTTATAAAGGCTGTACATGGAATAATATCAATCGTAACAATTAAATTGTGTACAGTCTTTGTTCCTCGTGTACAGTCTTTACTAAATCCAAAGTTTTAATAGCTCAATTGCATTTAATTGATCGCAATGAATATTTAATTCGTTGGCTCAATTAAAAAAACAAAAACAAAAACAAAATGATTAAATTTTAATTTAAAAATTTATAGTGAAAATTACAACAAATTATTGATGATAATAAAATATAAAATGGCGCCTTTCTAATGAAATTAAAAATGTCTCCTACAAAATAGTCTGCCATTAAAAGGGAAAATGCGATATGAGGCTCGTTCAAGAGACATGCATTCGTTTGGACAATTATGGCAGTTGTCACCGCACATTTCATTGGATATCAAAGGTGCGTGTCTGGATCACTCCCTTCTTTGTTTGTTTTTTTCTTTTTTTTTCCCAAAAATAATTATTCAATGCAGTGCAGTTGACAACAATGCAGTTGACAAAAGAAAAGTGGTTGATTTTATTTTTTTTTTAAACTGTCACACCCTATTAATATTTAAAAAAAAAAAATAAGTTGAAATGGCTATTTGCTCAACACTGTACTTCATGTATTGATGATGTATGTTGCAGTGAATAAAATATGTCGGGGTATGCCACGAAACGTCACGCAGAAGTATTCAACTCCTGAAACTGAAAATTATTACACGATGTCATGCTTTGTCTTGAGATAAAGACTAGTACATCCAAATACAAAGCGCCTATTACACTAGAGAACTTCGCCTGCAAACACGACCTGATGGCAAGCCAACTGTCGCGTGTAGCAGAACAACATTCGTGACCTGGTGAATAACAAAAAATTTTTATATTTGGTTGGATAGGCTGTCTCTCTCTCTCTCTTCAGGCCGTGCTTGGCAGGCTTAGTTCACTGGTGTAATAGGCGCTTATTATTTATGGGAACAGAGCCATCACATTTCGAAAAAAAAAACCAGTCGGTCGGGCGCTGTAGATGATCTTTAGCTATGTACCCCACTACAACGACACACACTCATTCACTCACAGACCCATACATATAAAACCTATCGCCAGAGGTACGAAAAGACGGACACACTATACCGTTGTTTTGGAGGCAGACATAATAGCTGATTTTGTAATGGCAATATGACCACATCAGGATAGTTTCCGCATTGCTTTGAGGTACATATCTACCGCTGTGGCTAGCGCGATATTAGGTTAGGTCAACTTAGCGGGTAGCTTGCCATTTACAGACAAATTCACTCACTAGTTCGTATGGCCCATTGTGTTATCCAGTATGAGGTAAGTCCCCTTGTCATGATTCGTTCGCGCTAGATTTGAACTACTCCAAGCACCAAATGATACCCGCAAGTGCCTTTAGTGGCATGTTTGCCCTTTTGCCTACAGCTTCAAATGTTCTGACACTCAAAAACCGATGGCTTCTATTTAGAAGTGCAGGGCACTCACATAAGAGGTGTTGTACCGATTCAGTTTCCCCTTCACATCATAGCAGCTTCCGCTAAAAGTCCTAGTGTGGCAGACCGAGCTTGTCAGCTAAACAGCCAATAGCGTAATGTACCGTTAGAATTCCTGTTAGATTGCGAACCGTTTTCTTGTCGAACTCAAGTAGTTTTCTGGCTCTTCCGTTTTCCACTGCTGCATACAGCAGTTTTGAAATTCGGCAACCAATTATGTTGGACCATTGCGATATTGAAACTAATGCATCATGCTGGCATATGATTCCTTTGTCATTGCTATACTGAAATAGCTATAAAAATTTAAAACAACTTGATAACGCATCTGAGAACGTATTGTCTAAAGTGTGTAAAATTTTTGATAAACAACGAATAAATATTCTTCGGCAATTTCCGCTCAGTAGATTTCTGGTAAAAACTTGGGAGTGAAAAAAATAAAATTGCTTTGAAAAAGTTTCTCAAACAATCTTGGTGTTCGGAGTCGACTTTAAACTGTAGATTCCGCCACTCATGTATAAAAATTAACACACACAACATAAGTGGTGTGAGAAGCCAGGTCGATATCCTGACTGAAGGGTTATAAAAACCAATTAGGTATGTATGTAACTGACTGAGCCTTTAACTTTTCCCTTTAATATAGATTTTCTTGCCATAATGGCAAGTGGACCACTTTCACTGTGACACACTGTATTCGCAAGTTGTAGTTATTTCTATCAAAATTTAAATCATGGCTTATAAACTTATTATGCCCAAAATACTTAATTGCTTAGGATATCCTACAGATTTTTGGGCTTGACCGGTAAAAAAAAGAAAAAAAAAAAACGAAAAATTATTAATCGCCTGTCAATGTTTAATCTGAGACCAGTTAAGTTTGATTTATTTTTTTAACGAATAATTTCCCATGAATTGTTTTAATTTCCTAAACAGAATTCCAATTTTCTTTCTTTTACTAAATCAAAGCGTAATTAATCATTCATTATGTTCGTATGTAAATACTACGAGTATGTACATACTTTAGTTCGTATAGTGTATGTACGTGTACGAGTATGTGTGCATAATATGTTGGAGTCGGTAAATTTAAAACTTAAAATTGATTAGAGGAGGCTGTAAAGTTTTTTAATGGAGTGTCTTGCAACCAGGCATAGAAATTGCCTTCTCTGTGGTAATGCCAGTAAAAAAAGTTCGTTAAAATTGAAACAAAATTTTTAATAATTGAAGGAAAAATACAAAAACAAAAACAACAAAAAAATTGAAAAATTAAAATAAAAACGAAAATAGAAGTAAATTATGTTGTTGACCACGTTATGAAATGAAATTATTTTAAAGCGGATTTAAAGCGGACTGCAGTGCTAAAGGTTAGTACGAGATATCTGCGTATATTTGTTTGGGAAAGGAAAATGCACGAAATGGATCGAAGAAGTCTGAGGAGGAGATGATAGTGGGGATATATTTGCCCCTACAATAATACCTCTCCAGACTGAAAAAAGCAGCACGGAATTCAACAAGCCGCAGTTGGCTAGTCTGATAGGTAGTGTGTTGGCTTATTAGACGAAAGGCCAGGGTTCGAATCCCCGGTCAGACATCAAAAACGAAAGATGAAAAAAAAATATTTCTGCGGCGACTTCCTCTCAGCAGATTTCTGGCAAAAGCTCTTTCTCAAAAATCTGTCGTTCGGAGTCGACTTTAAACTGTAGGTCCCGCCACTCATGTATAAAAGTTAACACACACAACATAAGTGGTGTGAGAAGCTAGGCCGTAACCCTGACTGAAGGGTTGTATTGGCCAATTATGTTATGTAGTTGGCTAAACATACAAAGTTGCGGAATTAAAAAACTTCTGTGCCCTGTAAAGGATAGAAGAAAAACCAAAGAACTACTCAAGTTCGACAGGAGAACGATTCGCACTCTAACGAGAATACTGACAATCTCGGTTGCCCCACCAAGATTACTGCAAAAGCAACCATGATGTGAAGGAAACAGAATCGGTATCATGCCTTTTATATGAGTGTTCTGTACTTCAAAACAGACCTCATCGGATTTTGGGTGACAAAACTAAGAGAACTGGCCAGTTTCATCCGAAACTCGGGGTAGTTCAAACTCACCACTAACACATCACGACAAAGGGGCTGACCTCAAGCAAACTATTCGTCTTTCCAGGAAGTAAATATTCAAGGAATCATGTACTCATGTAGAGAGCATGTGCCCTCATATAGAGAGCTAATCAAGGAGGAAATGCTAAGCAAATAGACCGCACAAGAATAAGTAATACAAGCAAATGGAGAAATTTGAAAACTACATCAATCAAGAGAGCGATTATTCTATGGTGTATGGATGGTTCAAAAGAGAGATTTTTCGATTTAAAAATCTTTCGTGAGGAATTTTATGCTACTCGAGAGTATGATCAATTTAAGCTTAATATGAAGGACAAAGAACGTGTCAATGGCATGATTATTTTATCCACAGATGATGGTTGTTATCAAGCAAGACCGATTTAATAAATAATTTTTTTCCTTTAAGGATTCTGAAAATAAATCAATTTTTTGTCTCCTCTAACAATTTCATGAAACATTCGCGTCTTTAAAGACAAATTTCGCAAGGGTTTATCGATTTTCCATCTGTTCGTCATTCAACTCATGTGGCACCCATTTTCCAGACTTTCAGATCGTTCCCATCGCTTTGAAACGATCAGAAATTATTTGTTGTGCAATATTTAACATTTCTTTTCTTTGTTTTTGAATCAGACTGTCATCTTAAGCCAATATAGTTTGCAATTTGGGGTCTTCAAACGTTTTGGTGGTCTTCCATGCCCTATGTTTCCTGTTATCTCCGAAGCATTGAAACCCTATGCCTCGACAAGCATTCATTGAGGCTTTCCACCACTTTTCTTCAAATGAGAAAAATTAAGAATTATGGTTTCCGCAAATCATCATTTTCTGGTACAAAATTCGCCATCTTTAACAAGAGGAACGAATATAATGTTATCGTCCATACAGAACAAAAGGCTCGTTTACAATAAATGTTCCCTTTATATTGTCGCTCACTTCATACCGGTACAACTGATGTGTTAGCAACACGTGTATGTTCATTACAGAGGGAAAAGTGATATTCATTGCATACAAGAGCAGTGTGATTGAGTCCTATGCATAGGTATTAGAGTTTCGTTAAATTATATCATGTCGTCGTAGTCTAGTAGGCAGTGTGTTGGCTTAATAGACGAAAGGCTAGAGTTCGAATCCCCGGACAGACATTAAAAACGAAATATGAAAATATATTTCTTCGGCGACGTCCTCTCAGCAGATTTCTGGCAAAAACTCTCTACGAGTAAATAAAATTGCCTTGAAAAATTTCTCAAAAAAATCTGTCGTTCGAAGTCGAGTTTAAACTGTAGGTCCCGCCACTCATGTATAAAATTAACACACACACAACATAAGTGATGTGAGAAGCTAGGCTATAATCCTTACTGAAGGGTTGTAATGGCCAATTATGTATGTATGTAGGTGGCGGGAGTTATTTCTCTTCATTTGAGCACTTTTTCTTATTTTCTCAATTAGTATGCACATCCTCCCATTGATGTTGCCATCTTTTTAGGAAATTAAATGCATTTGGTAAGCAAAGTCATGAATTTTTAATGCTCTGGAGCATCATAAATAAAAAAATAATGATGTGTACGGATTTTGGGCCACATTTCTTAATAAATTTTTGTTCTTATCCTGCTCTTAACTATCAATTTGCACCATTGACGATTCCACTGCCATAAAATTGTACCAAAATGTGTTCAATCTATGCGGTTTCCTTTAGCAGATCTTAAGATATCTTTCACAATTATGACCATGAAAGCGAAACCCTATTAGGGGGCAAGTAATTATTATTTTTATTGATTTTTCATAAGCCAATAATTACAACGTTACGTTGCACAACCCTTTATAAGGAAATCAATTTTGAATTTCAATTAAAAAAAATGGTGAATAAAAAAATCGACCTACAAAACCACATTGATTGGGTATTGATTTACAAAATCGATGCAACACAGTCCAGTCACTAAGTGACAAAACAACAAGTGACACATGTCTTGAATTTCTATGCACAATAAAAAAAAAACCAAACAAGGGTACTAAAAGTGGCGCCACAAACCCTTAATAACAACAAAAAACTTATCGTTTCCCTATGCTCGTCAAGAAATGTGCAGAAACTACAACAAAACACGGTGACACATGGCCAGACAGAAGACAAGAAAACAAGTGAAACAGAAAAAAAAACAAAAAAAAAAAAAACAAATTGTAACGTTAACTTTCGTTAAAAACATTAAACTTTACTTGACATTCTTCTTTCGCATGAAACACAATGAAATAATAGAAGAAATCAAAAAGAGAGAGAGGAAAAGGAAGAAAAAAAATTTGTTAAGAAGACCCACTTAACGTGAAAAATGATGCATGTATTCTTGTGAACTCCAAAATCAAAGCTAAACAGGCTTACAACAACAAGAAACAGTTAACATGTGCATTTGTACGTATGACAACGGACTCTGTTGAATGTTGAATGTTGAATGTGTTGGATCTGAACCCTAAAAGGTGTCATATTCTATCGTATAAAGGGGGAATTTTTGTCTCTTTTTTTTTTGTTTCTTTTTCATTTCATTTGCTTCAGTCCGTAATTGTGTAACGGCTTTATAAAGTTGAACTTAAATGAGCAGAAAACCATAAGGCGCCAGTAAGAAGAGTTTGTGTATGTGTGTGTGGTTTTGAAAACATTGTGATTAACACTGTTGTGCTGACCCTCATATTGTTCTGCACCTACAAACCCAACCAAGAAAATATTGTAAAGTGAATGGGGATACCAAAACAAAGACTTTGGTTTCAAAGAACTGTGGATCCATGTTCATATAGAGAGAGGCCAGACTGTTTTTCGGCGAAAAGTAATTTTAATTTGATTTTAACACCATTCTCGTTCCGTAATGAAAGGCACAAAGACACATAACTTCCTTTGCTTTGTTTCAATTTCATTAATCGGCTGCTTGATTGGCAGTAGAAAGCCTAGATGTCTGCTTACCAATTTCACAAATAGACTGCATAACCTTCTTGTCTAGTTATTTGGGAAATTCCTGTGCTTATTATTGTCATCATGATTGCATGCTGCAATCATACGATCAGCAACCTCAATCTAAAGTATCTCTACAATGTCTCCTCCAAAATAATTCCCTCATTTTCAGGCGTTAGCATGCTGCTTAGTGTCAACAAGTAAAAATTCCTTACGCAAGACCTGATATGCACCATGAACTTACATTCTTATACGTTCGAAGACTGTATTCTAACGATTCATTCCCTTTATCACAGAACAGGTGTACTTTGAAGATACAATGCCTCGTCAAAAGTCCAGTTAGCGAGCTCAGATTATTACTCAACACTCAAGACAGTAGTCGTGACTCAAATCTTCTTTTGCTGTAAGTTTACAGCAAAAGTTTTTTTGGCTTAAACGTGACTTGGTTTTAGAAGAGTCTTTGGTCTTGCTTTCCGTTCGTTGAGTACACTTTTCCAGACAATTAATAACATGGCATCAGTGGCGTGGAAGCTCCTCTTCGGGCGAGCCTTTTTGCCCAAAAGAGGCAAAGACTGCTTTCCCTAATTATTTGATTTATATTCCTCAGACGTTGACAGGGTAGGACTTAAATTTAATCTCATAAGAGCCAAGAGCTCGGTTGGAGTCCTAAATGTCCTTAGTATTGCTATACCCTGAACTTTGCAGCCTCTATCCAATTTGAATTGACTGCTAGGGTTTCATCTTAAAACATACCAGCCAGTTTTCCCTTAGCTGGGCATATTTCGTTCTCTTGCTGTTCTTGACGTATTCGTATGCCCTAATATGATCGCCTTTTTTGAAGGAGTATGTATCTTTCAGATTACTTTATACATTTTTGTTATTATCTTTGGTTGCAAAGCATTGCTCAGATTCATAGAGATAGAGGATAATAAATTTTTGGTGTTAAAATTCTCTTCCATTATTCTCTCCAATAGTCTACAAAGCTCAAATCTTCACTGTCATGTGCAACGAATTAAAATCCAATTGAGTTTCCAGCGGCGCTGTAGGACAAGTTTTCATTGCTTTGCATTTGAACAAGAGCCAAATAGGGAGTTTAGGGAGTTTTCAGTTGAGAAGCTAGGCCGTAACTCGGACTGAAAGGTTGTAACGGCCAATTATGTATGTAGTTTTCAACTAAGTAGCTTATTGCAGAGTATATGCGATAAGAAGTAGCTGGAAGCTATCGAACATCTCCTCTGCAACTGTCCAGCCCTTAGTAATTTGAGGACCCTGAGTAGGAGTTTGAACTCTCTGTCGAGATGCGACCTTAAAGCTCTCCATAGATTCATAAAGAGGTTGAGCTGGTTGAGAAGTGCTATGGCATCAAGGCTGTAGTCGTGCCCTCTTATGTGTTTGTAGTCCATATTTTTCCTACGCCTCTTATATCCTTCTTCTCCTACATCTTCTTCTTTTCCAATTTCCATATCTCCCTCACAATCCTCTCTCTCTCTTTTCTAGAACAAATTTACAATGTGCCATTTTAACCTCTGGGTGTTGTACTTGTCCCAATGACACGTATTCGTCCCCGAATCTAACCTAACCTCACCAAAGTTTTACATTTTTGTAAATGGTATTCTTGTGGCTTTATCTTTAGCACACTGATATGCTCCATTGACAAACTCAATTAAATGAATATCGCAAGGAATTTATTTAAAATTTCCCTTAGCCGTGAAGACAATATCATCTACATACCTTTTGTAGTCGGTATTCGTCTAAAACAGTTTTGTCATGAATTCTTTCACAACAAAGCTGCACTTTATTGGTGTAGATGAACGTAAGAGAGGGTCCCTGGTATATTTTCCGCATAGGATATCAAAGACCTTTATGCTTCTTTAATAAGACCTTATGCTTCTTTTATATAACGGTCTGAATAAGGAGTGTTAGTTCTGCAACGCAACCTCTATGTCAAGATACTCTCATATGGTCACCTTTTTCATATTCAAGAAGTGCTGAAAGATTCCCGCTAAATCTTCAACAGCTGTCTTGTACAGAGCTGCCAGATTTGGAGCCAGTGGTTAGTTTTATAATAAACTGTAGTGTAGCATATCGTTCGAAGAAATTCTTTAACACTCTGCTGTAGAGTGTCACTTGCTTCTTTCTTTTGAAATGATTTTCTATTCAAGCAGAAACAATGTTCTTAGCTTTCTTGAAATAAAAATGAAAACGTATTCTGACACTTCATTCATATTCGTAGAATATTGTTATAAACTCAAAGAATAACGGTGATTATTTGTTGTTGTCGAACAGGATTATGAAAATCAGTCCAACTAATGAAGGTCATTCGTATTTGTGACCATTCAGTTGAGCCATACGTATACATACAGCAGTCACTTGTTAACACAATTGCCGTCAATATATCACAATAATAATACGAAAATGTTTCAAGAGAGAGAGAGAGAGAGAGAGAGAGTGGGAAAAGGATAACACAAAAGAAAACAATATGAAGAATGGAAAAGTTCCGTTATGATTTAAATCACAACAAAGACAATTCACTGTAAAGAAAGAGGAAGCAAAAGATATGAAAGACAGCAAACTGTACGCAGAAAATTGAAATTGATTCTCTTCATAGAGGTATACAGTTACTGAAGATGGATTATGTGGAATAACAGTTGGTTTTAAGAATTTTTTACGGGGAAACAATAATGTTAACATAACTCAACTGTTGCATTATCGAGAAATTTTTGTTAACACGAGCTCAAACATACATGACTTGTCATATTATATGGATTTAATATTCACACTTATAAAAGAATATTAAGTAAGGGCGGGTTAAATTCGCCGTCTCCTAAAGTATTGTGTATTCATTTAAGCTTTATTAACAGTTTAACTGCTGTGTCGAGTATACTCGTCAGAAGGAAATTAAATAGTTTTGCGTAATGTCGAGTATACTCGTCATTTATTTTAATAAACAATAGCTTATCATGCTAAAATAATGAATTCTAAAGAAGTACCGTTAATACTAAATAAATAATCGCTCTATACGGGCTGTTAAGTATGGAATCATATCCAATGAGTTTAGGTTAAACTCAGGGGTACTGCAAGACTCTTTTCATTCTCCAACTGTATTCCTTATTTCATTCACGATCTTCTTTCTTTATTTTATAATCCTATCTACTCTTTTGCAGATGACAGCAATATTAATCATTCTTTGGCTTCTATTCTTCTACTTGTAGGCAGAGCACTTTGGAGATTGACGCGAAAGGGTATAATTTGGATGACTCACTCCCATGTGACATACGGTCAATCTTCGAATGGGGTCAGTTGAATAGAATGGGTTTCAATACCCAGTGCTATTTACTGACTCACAAGCGCAGCAATAATACTGCGTTATCTGAATTTACAGGAGGTGTAAACATTAGAAAACCCTGCAGTGTACTGATCGTAGGAGCCAGAATATTTTTCAACTGTCGAAAGAAGTATTCAAATGCCTTGGTTTCTTAAGACTGTACAAGAAATACTTTATTTCAGAATGGAATACAACTCCCATATATGGTCCGATACCACGAAGTCTATTTTGAAGCTTTTCGCTTAGGTACAGGAGAGGGCGAAGTTGTTCATTTATAACGTTAGAGTATCCAGCTCTATTGATTAATTGGAGTATCGTCAAAATGTGGCTAGTGTTTCACTGTGCTATGGCTACTATAAAGTATTTTACATACATACATACATACATAATTGGTCCTGTGCAAGCCTTCAGAAGGATTACGACTAGCTTCTAACACCACTTACATATGTTGTGTGTGTTAATTTTATACATGCATGGCGGAACCTACAGTTTAAATACGACTTCAAACGAAGATTTTTGAGAAACTTTCTATTTACTTTCAGCGTTTTTGCCAGATATCTACTGAGAGCAGTCGCTGAAGAATATTTGATCAGTTTCGTTTTGTTGGAGATATCTGACAGGGTTTGAACCGGGGCCTAAGTTTTATAAGCAATCGACTACCTACTAGACTACGTTGACTATGTATATTTACTCGAGCATAATAAGGGGACTTGTTCCCTAGAATCAAATTCTTACGTATTCTTCAGGGATTACAAACTGCATTAACAGGCAAAATTCGTTTTGCGTAGACTTTCCATGTGGAACTCCCTTCCTGTAGAAGTATTTTTGGTCACTTAGGACATAAAGAGATTCAAATCTGGTGTCCGCAAACAGTGTTCCACCTTTTCTAGTTCTAACACTGTGCACGGCATGATTAGGGGTCATCCCCTGAGTGTTGATCGTACAACACAAACTATATTATGTTTTTAACATCATATTTCTTTGTAAATCAACATGCAACGTTTAATTTCAAGCCATAATTGCTTATTTTTACAGGCAGAAAGGTAGAAATATTTCATTCGGCTTATGACGAGTATACTCGTCTCTGCTGAAAAACAAACAGACAGTAAAAGTTCTTTGACTAAACTCTGGAGTGGTATTGTTACAGATACTCAAGCGCCCACTAATGACAGAAATGATGTCAGTGGTGTCCTCATATACTTCTTATTCATTTTTTCTATTTCAAATGCGATATACTTCCCATAACCTTTTTTTTTTTTTTTTTTTTTTTTTTTTTTTTGGGAAAAGATATTTAATAACACGATTTAATTTTCTTTTCCGTTTTTATTTGTGAAAAATATTTTATTTGTAGTTTCCTTTTCAATGCCATTCTTTTGATTAATTAAACTTTTTATTATCAACGTGGCCAGGACTCCGTTTTACACCAAAAAAAAAAAAAAAAAAAAAAAATGAGAAAAATTAACCGCCATAATCATTTCTCATAAGGAAAAACAAACTTCTTTTTTTATAATTTTTCTTCATATTTTTTGTCCGGCATCTCCTTTTAAAAAACTTAATTTTATTTGTTTAAGAAAATTCTTTGTTTTTTTTTCATTTCCTTTGAATTGTTCAAATTTCCATGGAATTTTTTTTCTCTTGTTTTTTTTTCTCGTTCTTAATTTGTTTAATGAACACAAAAAAAATGTTTGTTTTCATTCTTTTTAATCCACTTTAATGAATTAAAAGCGAATTTTTTTCGTCTTCTTCTTTTGGGGAGTTTTTTTTTTATTATTTTCTTGATGGTCTGGTGTCTTCTCATCTAGCGTCTCAGTTAGAAGCTGACACTCATCCATCATTGTGTTGAAATTTAAGACACAAAATTAGATTTCAGTTTTGAATTTTTTTTCTCTCTCTCTCTCTCTTTCATATTTTGTTTTGTTTCTTTTGTAAGTCAACATGCAAAATGAAATTAATTTCGTTAAAAAAGAAGAAGAAGAATCGCCCTTAAAAAAAATTATTATTTTTTTTCGTTGTTGTTGTTGTTGTTTTTTATTTTTAATTTTGAGTATTTTATGCTTTCATACCTGGCCTGCCTATCCCCATAGTCAGTTCCATGCTTCATAGTTTCGTTAGCCTGTGTAAATTATTTTAACACCCACTCTGCTTCTAAATATTGTGTCACTGGTCCTTAATTCAATTTTCTTTTTCCTTTTTTGTTTTTCTATTCATTATAACTTCTTTGGCTTTCATTCTGTTGTCTTTGACAAAGTGACTCTGTCCGCAATTGATAATTTGGTATGAAACTCCTTATTTTTTTTTCTATTAAAGGAAATACTTTTTCCATTTTTTTTATTTTATTTTTTTTTTGTTTGATATCATGAATCCATTATTGGATTATTTAAGATGACAGAATGCCTGAAAACTATAGATTTGTGAAAAACATTTTCTTCAGTCTTATTCTCCCTGATGTGAACTTAGACGGTATACCTTTTCATAATAACCTGGTTCTAATCGTGTTATGAATACGCAAACTTTGTGATAAATAGGCTAACAAACCTGCACTTGAAGTACTTCGTATTCTCTACCCTGGCATAGACAATATTCTCCACAGCAACGTCTCTGTACGTCTTCATTTTTCTCAGGAAATTTGCCTGCAGTTCCTTTTTCTACTTTCTGAACAAATTTTTACCTCAACTAACGATTATGTTCTGCCATATACACCTCATTTTAGTCCTTCCGCCTTTACAAATACTTATTATTACGTCATTACAACCCTTCAGTTAGGATTACGATCTAGCTTCTCACACACATTTTTATTGTAAGTGGTAATTTCATACATGAATGGCACAACCCACAGTTTAAAATCGACTCCGAAAGGCAGATTTTGTAAAAAATATTTAACCGACACAGTTCCTACCAGAGAGTATTCAAGAGATGAATATAATCGAATCATACTCATAATTTCTGATACTTATACGCATTCATACTCATTTTAATGACATACTCATACTACTCATATTCAAAGTTTGAAGTACTCATCATACTCATACTTAACACTACGCATGAGGTTTTTGATTTCCACTCTCCATGACTCAACATATACAAGCAACACAAAATAAGTATGAGTCGCATACGAACACTATAATACTCCCTAGAAGTTTGTGTGTTTGCTCTGTTTGCTGCTCTGTTTTTTGCTTGTGTGTCTTTTTTCTTTTGTTGTAATTGTAACAATAACTAGGACTGTAAGACTGACAGTGTAAGCTTTGACGAATGATTCGAATCACTCTGAGTTCGATGTCAATGCTTACTCACTCATTTGCAACTTGGAACTTTACAAATCATACGTTGCAGTGAGTATGAATGAAGTACTGTACTCACTCACACTCAAAATTTCATGAGTACTTATGAGTAGCGAAAATGTGATTCATTGCTGATCTCTGGTTTCTACCAGAAATCTGTTGAGAGAGGAAGTCGCCGAAGTCGTATTTTGTATTGGTTGGAGATCTCTAACCTGGTGTTTGAACCGTAGCCTTGTCTAATACGTTATAAAACTGCAGGTCATGTCTTCTTCAGTTGGAACTTTATTTGAACACGGGTCTCTCAATCAAAAACAGTGGGCCCATGTCTCATCTTTGGTTACGAATTCATGTAAAAACTCAGCTTTATTGCCACAAAAACTCCCCAAACATGTCATTGAAACATATGTAGCTCGCACCAACAATAGACATTTGAAATGCCTATATTCACATGCCCAGTAACAGGCCTCCACCCGGGCCCTCCCCCCCCTTTTTTTTTTTCAGTTACACATACCAATTTGATGAGATTTTTGATAGCTTCCGATGAGACATCTTAATTCTAATACTGTGGCTGTTCGTATATGTAGTTCGGCATACGGTATTTCAAACTCAGTCTACCCGATATATTATGAAGTTTAGCCTCGTCTTTAGTATTCATTGGGACTCAGCCCTCTTACTGAAACTTACGTGAAAGTATTTCTCTGTGTCTACAGTATGAATGTATTTTTCTGTAACAGTTTCAATCATTCATGACAAAAAATAATTATGTGGCAACTTGGAACTGACAACGTATGTTTATTAAGATTAAGACTGCTTCTGAGAAAAGCTTGAAGAAGCTAGTGAAGCCTTATTTTGTGTGAATGTATTCTATATGCAGCCACAAGATTTAGGAACTTAAAATATTTTAAATGAAAGGAATCCAGTTCCGTTAACCTACGAGATTGGTGTCAAGCAAATGCATTTGTAATCTGAATTTCTTTCAATTATTTTGGAAACCATAAATCAAAAGGAAATAAATTTGAAAATTAGAATTTTTTCTAAGAAACAAATGCCAGTGGAGTCTGGCAATACTTTTGTAATTTTATTCTGTCATAAAATGCAGGATATTATCTCCAATGAACGTGATGAATTGATGTAAGCTTTAGCAACATTCGGATTTATCGAAAATTTATTTCCAAAACATAGCCAGTTTGGTCGAAATTTCCACGAAAATGGCGTTTAGAATTTGGTCGCATAACACAATTTGGTAATAGCGCCAGGTATACGCAAGTTTAATGCTAAAGTTCGTGAAACTGATTTTATTGCTGATGCGCCAAGATGTGAGCGTGATCGGACAGTGAGTACATCCTAAAATATCGAAGCTGTAGCTGAGAGTGGAGAGTGTGTGTGAGAAATCCCTCAACAACAACTCGTGAACGTTCTCAAGAGTTGAACATTTCACGCACTAATTTACTTTAAATTTTTGGAAAAGATTTCGGAATGATGCCTTACAAAGTTCAATTGGTTGAAGTCGCATGACCATCCGCTTCGTTTTCTCTCCGCTATATGGGTGAACAAGATGTAGATTTTGCAAAAAAGAATCATATTTTCGGATGAATTTTATCTTGGTGGGTACGTTAATAAACAAAATTGTCATTTTAAGGCCTCAGAAAACCCACACGTGGTCTAATAGGAGCCGAGACAGCTTTTAGGAGTGACTGCTTGGTGCGGCTTGGCCACATATTCCCTTGAAAATGAGAACGGCGCAACCATTATGGTCAATGGAGACACCTATCACACCGTGACAACCGATTTTTTTGTACCCGCTCTTTATGGTATTGTTGGTTTAACGTGTTGTCTCGGCTTGTGGAACAGGATAGTGCAACTTATCCTTTACACATCTCAGCCACATTTTGGTCTTACTTGCCTCCTAATGACAGTTTGATGCCGTTTGAGTATTACAAAATGGTGGATGTCCAAGCTGACCGCCGAGATAGGCTGGTGATGTGCACACCGTTGTGTCTAGTATTCTTTTGTGTCGTCAAGACATGAGTGTGCTTCGGCCGTCAAATCCAGAACATTGGGTAGCATGTTGAGGCAATCATTCGTTGATGTCCTTATTGTCTGACATCGGCCGTCTCATACCTCAATATTAGTTTGGATGGTCGATGGAATGGATCTGTGGATTATCGTCGCGCAGTCAATGGATGATAATAATATTCATAATCTAACTTTTTACATTTTTAAATTTAATTTTCAAAGTGGCTCTTTTTAATACGGAGTAATGCGGGTTTTTTCCTTTAAGAGAGTTATGTGCAAATATGTCGTTCGCTTGACGAAGTATACTCATCATAAACAGTTAAAGAT